>BQNB010044824.1:9384-44652 GCA_026074375.1 Tanacetum coccineum | reverse complement strand
TTGGCATTTTAAGTCCGTTTTTGGTTATTTTAGCTTGTTTTTAAAGGTAAAAGGTATGTGTAATTAAGCACATACCAGCGATAAACTTGGCTAAATAAAACCTTTGTCCTGGAGTTCTCTGAGTTGACTCGACAACTCCTCCATTTTAAAGGGTACCGCGATAGGGAGACTTAGTGACCAACATTACTCTAGGGATTAAGTCGATAAGAAACTCGATTTCTTAGGAAGGGGGTAATCCTGATAGGTCATCAGGAAATACCTCAAAGAAGTTTCTAACTACGACAATGTCTTTCAGTTTTTGCTCTTTGGCTTTTGCACTCTTAAGTTGTCTCGCCTTCTCTTCTGGTCTATCTCCTAAGACTCTAAGCATTTCGTTGTTTGGTAGTGGAATTCTAACTACCTTCTCATGGCAAACAATCTTGGCCTTGTGTCTGGACAACCAGTCCATCCCTACGGTTACATCAAAGCTCTCGTGCCCAAACAGTATCAAATCGATATCAAAGGTATGACCCTCTATCTCTAGTTTGCAACCTCGTATAACCTTATTGATCTCTACTAGTTGTCCGCTAGCTATTTTTATCTCATAACTAAAACCTAAGTTATTAGGCTCTATGTCTAGTAGAGGTATGAAAGTAGTGGAAACAAAGCTATAATCGGCATTAGAATTGAATAGAGTTGTAGCATAGTGATTGTTTAAAGTGAACGTACCCGTCATAGTGTTTGGGTCCTGGCGAACTTCCTCTACTCCCATCACAAAAGTTCATCCACATGCCTGATTACCATTGTTTCCACGACCTTGACCTCCCTCACTAGCCATAGCTTGATTTGGAAGATTTCCTCCATATCTTGGTGCTCGGTTCATCCTAGGGCATGCTGCCTTGTAGTGATCAGTACCACCACACTCAAAGCACGCCCCACGAGCAGCTGTCGGGTTTCTAGCATTTAGTAGGTTCACCATCCTAGGCCCTGCCCTGCAATCCTTGGCAAAGTGCCCCAAGCGGTTGTAGTTCGTACACGTACGACAAGGCATCTCGAGATGGTGGTGAAAGTTGGAGTTTGTACATTTGGGTGCCGTACCTGTGTACTCATTCCTAACAGGGTTAGTGGTTGTGGTAAACGCCCTCCCAGTCCTAGATCTCTTGTTATCATCCTTAACATTCCCATCCCTACTCCCCTTCTCGCAATTTCCTCTCTTCTTAGTATTCTTCTTCAATGATCCATTCCTAATTGCCTCATCGGTTAGCACTCCAGCTTTTAGTATATCACTCTGAATTATTGTTGGCTCCATTGCTGCCACCATCCCACGGATCTGTAGAGCAAGGCCATAGATGTACCTCTCAATCCTTTTGTTCTCAGGGGTAACCAAATGAGGAACTAACCTAGCAAGCTCATGGAATCGATCAGTGTACGCAGCATGGCCAGCTCCGACCATCGCGTAACACCAGAACTCTATTTCCAGATTTTACATCTCATTGTTTGGACATAACTCCTCTCTTATCAAATCCTTAAAGTCTTCCCAAGTCATGCCAACTATGGCTTCTCGACCTCTAGTCTGGACCTGGGTGTTCCACTATGTCAGCGTCTTACCGATAAATGAACCGGCAATATACTTGACCTTTTGGTTATCTCCACATCCACTCATATCTTGGACTGATTACATTTTCTCAATTTAACGAGTGTAAGTTATCGCACCACCCTTTCTATTATAGTCCTTTGGGTTAAATGCTAAAAACTCCTTGTATGAACATCTACTTCGACCTTTGCTCGCGCTAACATTCCTAACATCACCCTGGATGTTGCTAGCGTGGTTACCTACTTGAGCGATGATAGTAGGAAGCAGGTTTTGCAATTGATGAGCGATGACCGTGGATAAGTAAGGGACTTTGTCAATGCCTTCATTCGCTCTGATACCTCGGTCACCTCCTTGACCATCTTGATCAATAGTTCGTCCTCCAACTCTGCTCGTTGGTTCTTTAGTTCTTCCACCTCCTCTACTAATCTGTCCACCCGTCCTTCCACCTCGTGGTACAGTAGTTGATTAGATTGCACTTTATGTCGTCATCCTTGGCGGCATTATCTACACCAAGGAGGACATAGGAAACATTAGGTAGGAGGGAGATTTCGAGTATAGACGGTCCTAATACACTATAGATCGTATTGTGACCCTAAGGTGTCAACATCGATTTGAGTGAGCAGGATCACCAAGTCCGCGTAGGTCATGATGCATCTATAATTACGTTGTCCACCGTATTTATATATGCCTCCTTTACCAGTTGTACTCAGTATCTGGCTCACACAGTCCAGTGATTGACTTATCTAAGATGATGGACGATAATTACGCGCATAGACGAATATAAACGGAAACCGCACACGTAGATCCTATTATGCATATTATATGAAGGTTCTTAGGTTATAGTCTAGGCCAAACCACCTAATTCTCTATAATCCTGGCTCTGATTACCAATCTGTCACACCCCGACTAAGGCGGAAACACGAGGCGTGACGGAGAATTAATCGTCATAACACAAGGCGTCAATATAGAGAAATCTAAATGCATTGAAACAAAGTGTCACAACGTTCTCTGACAAAAAGCATGGAACTTGTGCCAAGACAAATCGCGAAACACATCACATAGTTTGGATTATTACAAATCAACTCCTCAACATCGGAGTGATATAAGTCTAAAGATCCAAAATAAGGCATAAATAGAATTCTTAAAATGCAGTCTCCATAAAATGAATCCTCAAGGGATGATCTTAAAGTCTGCTATTAGGCCTGCTAACTAGCTATCAACGAGCATTCGCTTCACCTGAAAATAATACTCGAAAAGGTCAACATAAAGTTGGTGAGCTCGTAGGTTTAGAAGTAAACCCAGTTGATGTGCTAGACTTTAAAAGTGTGGACAATAGTGCAATATGAAAGCAGAATGCATGCAATAGTAATTAGATTATCAACACATCATACCAGGGTATCCCAACCCAAATCAACAAATTAATAGAATTCCCGCACGCTTATAGTCCTCCGGACCTATCGCCTACCAGTTGGAGCTACACAGTCAACAAGTAGTATTAAGCAGAAGTCCAAATGGAACTTGGCATAAATAGATCTCATAGCATTCACATAGCATTCGCATAGTATTCATACACGCAATCATAGGCACACATCATTGTCCAAAGAGAAATAAGATGTTTTGCACAATAGTAAAAGTAGTTGAAATAAATTTTGAGTATCATTTTTCCCCAACGGAAAATAGTTTAAAAAGGTAGGGCTACGAGAACTCACCTCAATCAAAGATGATAAGTTTCTCACAAGAGATGATCAAACAATAGTATGCAATGGCGTCCAGTCATGACCTAGTTTAGTTAATGTCTGATTTAGAAATATGTTTTAAAAGTATGTTTATGGTTGATGCATAAGAGTCTTAAAACATGTGTTGTACAATTATTTATAGTATTATTGGTTGTGTGATGGTCGATAAATAAGACTTAAAGAATATATATACTCGAAGTAATTATATAGGTATACTAGATAATATGTACTCATATTGACTAGATATAGTCAAATAAAGATGAATATGAAGTAGAAATTTAGAAGTAAATGAATACACGATAAACCATTATTTGAATATGTTTCGACCGTTTTTCCGGTAACCCCAAGTTACCTAAATTTAACGTTTAAAGTATAAGTGTTTACATGTTTTAAATACACAAAATGAATAGTAAGAGTTTTATATTTATAAAATTATAAAATATCTTTTTCGTCTTTTAGTCGGTTTATTAAAACAATAATATTTTATTATTTCGTCTTTTATCGGTTTTTGAGAAATAGGTTTTTAATGAAATATTATCTAAGTATAGTATTTTTATAAAATTTCGGCATGACCCGTTCGTTTATAAAACGTTTTCCAAGGTTTCGAACCTTATTTTCAAACACTTTCACCAAATCTACCAATTTCTGACCAAGTGCCAAAAATCTACATTTAAGTGACGTTTTATCAAAACACGCTTTCCGACGACTATTTTAACCATTTTTATAACTACAAGTTCCAAATCGATCAAAATCTGTTTAAAACGATTAAAATCACTAGTTTTTCACTTATTGGGCCTTAAGGCCCAATAGTAGTCCAAAACCGCATTGTTTAGTTCTTAACACTAATTAGCCAGAATTATCAATTTGAACACGCATTAGGAGAAAATAGAAAATAAGCCGAATCAAGGACACCACAACTAAGCCGAAGCTTAATGGGCCTCAATTTGGGGCGTGGCCTATATAGAACCAAACAAGCACTTCCAAAAATATACCAAGTCCGAAATCGAACAACGAGCTTTAAGATACGCGATTAGATATTTCTAGTGTTCAAATAAGCCAACCAATAAGTCGTAAAAATAAGCCGAACCACAAAAAGGTGTAAATAAGCTCACGGCTTATTTACCCTTTTTGGGTCGTGGGTTTACAAGCCCAAAACCAAGTATAGTTAGCTTTTTAAATAAGACAATAAGTTATAAGTTACTTTAGTTCTCGAAATAAGCCACCATAGTAAGCTATAAAAATATGACAAAAGTAACGTAGGTATTAATCAAATCTACTTTTCTTATTTATTTTTTTTGTTCCGAAAAACTAATAAGCTACAAATAGGTCATACGAGCTTATTTTAGCGAAAATGAATTAAGCTACTAGTATATAAATGTTATTCAACCAATCACAACCAAAATTTCAAAATGATATTTCCTTGTCTTTCTAACCCGAGTTTGAACCATAACAAACATCCATTAATATTTATTTTTAATCTTTTTAGCTTTTAATTTTTAGAAAAAGCATAGTACAACCAACATCTATGAATCATTTAGACCTACTTTAAAAGGCAAGAATATTTGAAAATAAATAACTTACAAAAGAGGGTTTTGAAGATGAGATTAACCACGAAACCGACAACCCAAACGTTGTTTTTATGAAACCCACTCACGCCTATTAGAATCAACCCAAAAAAATGAATAAAAATTATGGATTTTTTTTGTGTGTGTGTGTAGTTTCGGACAACGGCGGAAAGAAAAATAAAGAAAGAAATTGAAGTTTGTCGTGTGTTTTGAATGAGGTGTTATGTATTTTGAAAGAATTATAAGACAAGAATGGGATATGTACATGCATGGGACAAGTCTTCTAATCATCGAGCCTCCCTTGCCTCCTCTTGGAGGGGTACGGTCCGTCCAATGCATCCTAGGGGGGGATCCTAGGTGCGTTTGTGTCCTATTGTTGGTTATCTAATGATATAGTTCGTGTTTAAAATGTGGTCCTTAAGTTTTCTTGTTTTTTTTAAAACGAATGTAAAAAATGTATTTACATTAAACTTAGTGATATTCAGCACCATTATGTTTTATAATATAACTGCTTTAGCTTTTACATGGGACCATAATTGGGATGTGCCTAGAACGCGTTGTTTCACATTTAAAGCCAGTGGTTGGGGAGACAAGCCTCAATGAAATTTGATCACACATAGTATAAGCATTTAAAATGAAAGAAATTCTTAGAATAAAAGAACTATATAATGTTTAACATAGAAATTGACTACCGTCAATACGGTCACTGATCGTGACGAAAAACAGTAAAAGTCAAGAAGTCAAAGGACTTAAATAGAACATTGAGAGAGTGGAAAATCCGCAAGGGTTACAGTTAAAGTTACTTTTTCATTGACATCTTTTACTAATTATGACTCTACAAATACAAGTGTAAGAGTTAAAATGTACTTAGGCTATAATTTTTGGAGAAGCCACAAGTCCATGACCCTTCCGATTCCCGCTAAGTTTTGTTCCTCCCTATAACCCACTAAAATTTGATATGCGTTTGCTCCGCTTAATATATGTGGGAATATTATTATTTGCTTTACGTTCACAAATCATAACAAACTTACAGGACTTCGTAATCAATAGAAAAAAATTTGTTATGCTCGTTACAACATAATATTCAAATCCTGTCTAAGTAAAGTATCAGAAATTTTTGATATGCGCATTATTAGTCTCTTCTACTGATTTAATGTACACAAGACCAAAAAAAAAATACTATCATCTATTACTTCATTCATGAATCATGAACAAACACACACTTCACCAAGTCTGAACTATATACTACATCATTAGCTGTAAATCATCTAATCTATAAGAAAATGGTTAATCCCCTTACGGCTTTAAACTGACACTATGTTGTTTATATAACTAATGACATAGTTTGGTGTATTTTGTCGTTAGCTATAAGTGATATTCTTCTTAAAAATAATAAACATATTTAACGCTCAGTTTTTTTTGTTAAACGGAACAAGGCTTTCTTGAATTTTTTACTCGTATGTATTATCCTTAATTGTAGCATCTTCGTTATCATTTCAAAACCCAATTTCTCAAGGCGTTTACATGTGAAGTAAAGAACTTAAGAGGCATTTGGTTTCTGGGGTATGTGATAAGGGAATGACTTTCATTCTCAATTAACTAGTTTGGTGTATAGGTTTTGTTTTCAGCAATAGGTTAGGTAAACCCAACAAAGTAGGCTATTTTTTAATCCGCCATTGATGAGGCGTTCGTAAACATCATTCCCCCTACACATATACCCATTAGTTGATTCCTGAATACAAACCAAATGACCGCCTTTTGATAACATCAAAACATCATAGCCTAGTAAGCCCACTTTAATGAATATAGTTATGAGAGTAATTTTCCATCCCAAATCACCCTTTCCCAAAATTCATCAAGTATAACCATGTTTTTTATGTTTATGACAATTGACGGCTCGTAAGCTAAGATAAAAACTTTGCGTTCGGTGATATGAAGCTATTGTTCATTTCAATCCCCAACTAAATATCATTACTTTTTATTCATTTGTTTTATTAGTCGGAAGTGATAAGGATGAAAATGTTATTTATTTGCATTGTCGTCACAACATTGATGTTTTAACAACTTCAATAAATATATATGTTTTTAAATAGTTTTATTATATGTCTTATAAATTTAGGATCAAAAGAGAACAAATTTTAAAATAAAGATGATGGGAACTAACTATAACTATATATTAAAGATGCATCTTTAATCTTTTAAATGCATTATAATATATTTTTAGCTACAAATTATACGCGGATACATATATTACATGCATTTTATCAAGTTACGCAAATAATGTGCATTTTCTTCATATGTGGGTCAAATTTGTTGGTGTTACTACTTTGTATCGTTTTCACGTCAAAATCATTTTCAAAACTAATTGGGATGTATTTAAGTGAATAGAGATGCATCTAATTCAACTCGATGCATCTCAAAGATGCAATATTAGTTATTTCTGATCATTCTAATTTTAAGTTTTTTTCTTACATAATCTATACCCTTGCCGCGTATACCTTCTTCCATGCAATCATATTGTTTTTCTGTTTATTTTAGTAAACTAGATTTCAAGATCGAAGTTTAAACTCACAAAGTATGTGACCAAAGCCAAAAAAGATGCAAACACGATTACTAATGACTCGTACCATTGTTTTGTTAAGGTATTTAGTAAATTGAATTGGTGATCCTAAAATTCCTCAACAAGATGTCAACCAAAATTTGATATGATATGACATCTGTTGAGTTGTGAAGGCTATCCCGCATCAATAAAATAAGTAAAGAGGATTAGGAACTCACACTTATTTATACCCCCTCGTTGTAATTGTAAACCTTGTATCTGGTATGTGTGTGTGTGTGTGTGTGTGTGTGTGTGTGTTTGTACCTCGTGCAGTTTGGCACGGGTCGTGCACTTTGGCACGATCATGCAGTTTGGCGTGAGCTTGAGCAATTTAGCTTAGAGGTTAATTGTATCTCTTGTGTATATGCGTACCACAATAATAAAATCTCTCTGGTTTGAACCCGTGGACCGATACGACTTCCCTAGTCATAGATACCATGTTATATCTTGTATTGATTACATTCCGCAATTACTTTTCGTAAGCCTTGTTTGTATTCTTTGTTTGTTTGAGGGTGCGTGTAGGTGCGATATACTCTAACAAAGTGGTATCAGAGCCAGGCTACGATAAACAATGGCATAAAATGGTAAGATAAAGATCAACAAGTTTGATGGTCATGATTTTAGGTTCTGGAAGATGCAGATCGAAGACTATCTGTATCAGAAGAAGCTTCACGAGCCTTTGACAGAAGCCAAACCTACAGGCATGAAGGCTGAAGACTAGAACCTACTAGAGAGGCAGGCTTTGGGTGTGGTCAGGTTATCATTGGCCAAGAATGTAGCCTACAACGTTGTCAATGAGAAGACTACATACGACTTGTTTAAGGCTTTGTCTAATATGTACGAGAAACCTAGTGCGTTAAATAAGATGTTTCTTATTCCAAAGTTGGTGAATACAAAGATGAAGGCAGGAGCCTCTGTTGCAGATCATGTAAACGAGTTTAATCCAATCCTATCAAGGTTGATGTCGGTTGATATTAAATTCAATGATGAAGTACAAGCTCTATTGTTACTCTCTTTGTTGCCCGAGAGTTGGTCAGGCACTGTTACAACAGTTAGTGGTTCAACCAAAACTACTAAGCTTAAGTTTGATAACATTCATGATTTAATTCTTAGGGAAGATATCCGTAGGAACACATCTGGAGAGTACTCGAACTCTTTGTTAAGTGCAGAAGACAAAGGTAAGGGCAGAAAGCAAGACAAAGGGCAGAAGCAGAATAGAGGTAGATTGAAATCAAAGAAGAGAGGTCAGTCCAAGAATAGGTAGGATATCACATGTTAGAATTGCAACCAGAAGGGTCACTTTCAAAATCAGTGTCTGAAGCCTGTAGCCTCAAAGGATAATGAGGTTAACATGGCAGTTAGAGGCTATGATGACACATTGATATGTTGCGTTATGAATACGATTGAGGATCTTATTATGGATTCTGGTGCATCGTTCCATGCTACCTTTTGCAAATAAAAGTTAGAAAAGTTCAGGCTACGCTCTAGTAAGGTTCGTTTAGCAGATGACAAAACTCTAGATACTGCAGGAGTTGGGGATGTTGTCCTCAAAACTTCTTTTGGTACAACTTGGACTCTTAAGGATGTTAGGTACATTCCAGGCCTAAAGAGGAGGTTAATCTCTTTTGGGCAGTGACATGAATCAAATGGGTTAATTGCCATTAACTATTAGTCAATGGTTTATTAGTCAAAGGGGTTAATTGCCATTAACTATTAGTAAATTGTCAATAGTTTATTTTTGGAAGGAGTGATATGCACCCTATATAAAGAGGGATTTCCTTAAGGTTTAGGGGAGGAGATTTCTTGTTTTATTTTATTCTTATTATGTAGGATTACTTTTGTTTATTAATTTATCTATAAGCATCTGATTACGGTTGCTATTTGTTTCAATTTACTAATATCAATTTGGTTTATTATCAAATTGGTATCAGAGCACCCATTCTTATGTCTATGGGTATTGATTCGAGATGTCAAAAAAAGTGGTCGAGGTTGATGCTGATTTGGCTCAATTTAAAGTCATTGTGGCGGCTAATCAGGAAGCTAATAAACAGTTTGCTGAAGAAACCAGACAACGATTGGATGTCATGAAGGAGGCGATCGACATGAATAAGGTTGATTCAGATAAATAGTTTACTGAAGTGATGCTGTTATTGAAGGTGTTACAGTCGCCTACTACAGCCGTAGTCCCACCACCACCAACCCGTGGTTTTTTCACGCAGACGTCGCCAAACACAGGTTTTGCCACTCAACCTTTGCTGACCGGCGGCTACACTACCTATGCGCCACCCAGCAGCGGGATTGTAATCCCAACAGCTCCACTGGTCAACCCTACCGCGCCACCATCAGCGGCTTATACCAGCTTTTCAGGACTCCGTTTTGACTGGCAAGGATTCCTAATTCCACTATGGGAGACTTACGGTAACTATAATCAGATACCACCCGTAAGTAACGAGGGAAGTTTCCAAAACTTTTCAGATGTTTCAGGGGGTATATCGAGTGGGGTATTTACAGGACCAATTCCACTAATAACGCAAGGCATATGTTTTGACCGGGGATGGGGGCAGGGAAACGACTTTCGTTTACAAAAGTTGAGATTCCCCTCTTTGATGGTAATGATGTGCTTGGATGGGTGTATCAGGCTGAAAGCCTTTTTGATGTTCAAAAGGTGAATGCTTCTGGGGAAAGATTAAGAATGATGGTGTTGTGTTTAGAGGGAACCACATTGGCATGGTTATGATGGACTGACAATAGAACACCTTTCTGGGGCTGAGAGGAGTTGAAAAGACAGTTGTTACATCATTTTCACCCCTCACAAGAGGGAAGTTTGTATGAACAATTCATTAACATCAGCAAGGAAGGACCTGCTCGGGAATATGTGGCCTTAATTAAGAAAATGGCAGCCCAGTTGGTAGGGATACATGAGAAAATACTAGAGGGGACATTTATCAAGGGCTTGAAACCATAATTGAGGACCATAGTTAGAACCCAACAGCCAAATGGGGTTACTGAAGCTATTCAACTCACGTTGCTAATTGATGAAACAAGTAAGTGGGTAACCCTCAAGGCCGTAAACTAAACTGGCGGTGATAGCTCTCGGCTTCCATCCGTAGCTGTAAGGGGCTCCGTTTAAACGCATGAGAGACTCAAAGTTCGTAGATAAGAAAACTAAAGGGATTTGCTATCATTGTGATGGGAAGTTCGGTCTAGGACATCAATGTCCAGAGAAAGCACTTCAGATTCTTCTCCCGGATGATGAGGAGGAGGAGGAGAAAGAAGGGGGTATGACGAGGAACACGATCCTTGAGGACAAGGTGGTTTTTCAGGGCGGGGGTGATGATATGAATTAAAAGGGTTAATTGTCATTAACTATTAGTCAATGGTCAATAGTTTATTAGTCAAAGGGGTTAATTGTCATTAACTATTAATCAATGGTCAATAATTTATTTTTGGAAAAAGTAATATGCATCCTATATAGGGGGAGGGGGATTTCCTTATGGTTTATGGGAGGATATTTCTTGTTTTATTTTATTCTTATTATGTAGGATTACTTTTGTTTATTAATTTATCTACAACCATTTGATTACGGTTGCTATTTGTTTCAATTTACTAATATCAGTTTGGTTTATATCATGTAGCTTGATGAGGAAGGTTACCACGTAGGATTCAGAGACCAGCAGTTAAAGGTTACTAAAGGTAGTTTGGTGGTAGCTCGTGGGAACAAACGTGGAAGCCTGTATATGGTTGAGGTACCCTCCGATGGGATTAACGCAACTATTGATGGTAGGAGCAACGTAGGTCTGTGGCACCAGAGGCTTGGGCACATGAGTGAGAAGGGTATAAAAATTCTAGCTTCAAAGGGTAGGATTCCAGATTTACAAAAGGCTGTTGTAGGCGTTTGTGAGCCATGTGTATTGGGGAAACAGAAGAAGGTAAGCTTCGTAAAGTCTGGGAATACAAGATAACTACAAAGGCTCGAGCTAGTTCATACAGATTTCTATGACCCTACATCTGTTGCATCAATAGGCGGATCCCGCTACTATGTTACCTTTATCGATGACAGCAGCATGAAGGTATGAGTTTAATTTCTTAAAAATAAATCTGAGGTATTCAACACTTTTAAGAAGTAAAAGGCTACAGTGGATAATGAAACAACCCTTCGGGTGAAGTGTTTGAAATCCGATAATGGCAGAGAGTATAGTAGCCGAGAGTTCATTGAGTATTGTGCCGAGAACGAGATTTGGATGCTGAAAACAGTCCCGAAAATACCTCAACAGAACGGTGTTGCTGAAAGAATAAACCAAACATTCAATGAGAGAGAAAAGAGTACGAGGCTTCATGTAGGGCTCCCAAAGATGTTTTAGGAAGATTCAGTTACTACGGAAGCTTACTTAATTAATCACAGACCCTCCATGCCTTTAGGGTTCCGAATTCTAGAAGAGGAATGGCAAGGGAAGGAAGTTAGTCTCGTACACTTGAGGATATTTGGGTGTGACTCCTATGTTCAAGTGAAAGATGTTGCAAGAGATAAGCTAAATGCGAAGTCTATGAAGTGCACATTCATAGGCTATGGCTCAAATGAGATGGTGTTAATATAAATAAATCGGTAAAAACATTTATTTTTATCTTACGATCTTGTCGTGTTTTGTCGATAACAATTCATAAAATCGTTACAAGTAAAAAATCTAAAACAAATATATATTTCATATCTTAGACTTTTAATTTTTAAATCATTGATGACATAATCATCTCACCATATCTTAGGCAAATCTACCAAGATTACACATGATATTTCAAGATTTGACAATCTAAAATTCGGATTGTGTGTCAGGTTGTCGGTTCCATGATTTTACATTGGCCGGTTCCATTTGGTAAAAGGAACCGCCTAGAACCGGGCTACAGGACAACCGGTTCCATTAGCTTATACTGGCTGGTTCCCTCCTGCAGAAGGAACTGGCAGAACCGTGCTACAGACTAGATTATGACTATAAATACCAAGCCATTTCTCATGTTTTACTCACCCATTCTCATTCTTATATTTCTTATAATATGATCATTCTTTCATTTTCAGTTCTAGATAGTTCATATATCATTTGTAGGTTATTCTCTTTCTAGAAGAAATTGCTGAAATAGCATACGAGACGATCAAAGTTCAAGCAACCTTGTTTCGCATCTCCATCACATTATCAAGATTACTTTTTATATCTTGTACATCATTTAGTAGTTGTTGTATCATTCATCATCCTTGCAAAACAAGTGTGATTGTATTGGGTTGATTATACCTTTGTTAGAATCCAATATTTAGCTTTGTACCGTTAAAAGGGTGTAAGCGACATTGTAAGGCTTCTTCGTCGGGTAAAGGAGATTGGTGACTAGTGTTTACGAACTCTCGAGTAGGTGACTTGGGGAGTGGAGTAGTGCAAGGAAGGTGTCCTTGTAGCCAAACCACTATAAATGTTTGTGTCTATGATAGAAGAATTGAACTAATTTGTAACTAATGATGTTTGGAAACTAGTTTCATCACCCAAAAACCAAACCGTAATTGGTACTAAATGGGTCTTTAAAAACAAATTAGATAAAAATGGCGTAGTATCTAGAAACAAGGTTAGACTAGTCACACAAGGGTACAACCAACAAGAAGGAATAGATTTCGATGAAACCTATGCTCCCGTAGCAAGACTAGAATCTATAAGAATCCTTCTTGCATATGCTTGTGCACATGACTTCAAGTTATTTCAAATGGATGTCAAAAGTGCTTTCTTAAATGGTTTTATAAACGAAGAAGTCTACGTCTCTCAACCTCCTGGGTTTGTCGATTTCGAAAAACCTAACCATGTATTCAAACTCAAAAAGGCTATTTATGGTCTTAAACAAGCACCCGAAGCTTGGTACGATAGACTCAAGGCCTTTCTACTTGATCATAAGTACACTATAGGCTTGGTAGATAACACTCTATTTACCAAGAAAAAGGATTCACATATCATCATAGTCCAAATATACGTGGATGACATCATTCTCGGTTCAACTTGTCAAGACCTATGTGATGATTTTTCTAAAATCATGCATGACGAGTTTGAAATGAGCATGATGAGTGAATTGAATTTCTTCCTTGGTTTTCAAATCAAGCAATTAGAAGATGGCATCTTTTTTAACCAATCTAAATACATCAAAGAAGTGCTTAAGAAATTCGGTCTAAAAGATTTCAAACCCATCAAAACTCATATGTCATCCGAAACTAAACTCACCCGAGACAAAAACGGGAAATCCGTGGACAAAACAAAGTATCATGGCATGATTGGTAGCCTCCTCAACCTAACGGCTAGTCGGTTGGACATCATGTTTAGTGTTTGTCTATGCGTCCGTTTTCAAGAAGACCCAAAACCTTACACCTTGAAGCGGTAAAAAGGATCTTTAGATATATTAAGGGAACAACACATCTAGGATTATGGTATCCCAAAAGAACGAGGATTGAAATCATCATTTACGCCGACTCTGACCATGCGGGAGACTATGTCGATCGCAAGAGTACAAGCGGTGTGTGCACATTCATGGGATGTTGTCTCACATCGTGGTTCTCCAAGAAGTAAACAGCCTTATCTATTTCCACCACCGAAGTTGAGTACGTATCTGCTGAAAAAGCTTGCCAACTAGCCCTGCGGATGAAACGAGCTCTAGTGGACTATGATATCAAATTAGAGGATATACCTGTCCTTTTTGACAATAAAGGTGCCATCGACCTAAGTAAAACCGCATTCTCCATTCTTGTACCAAACATATAGAAATTAGGCATCACTTCCTCCGAGACAATGTTCAAAAAGGAAACATCTCCATAGAGAATGTCTCCTCCAAAGACAATATTGTGGATATCTTAACCAAACCCCTTAAACGAGAACCTTTCAACTTTCTTAGACTAGGTCGAGGCCTCATGGAACCAAACGCCTAATAAACCGCCAGGGTACGGATTTTTCTCTTTCTTTATGAGTCTAGGATTCTATTTCCACACACAAAAATTAAATCATTCGGGAATTTTCATCACTCTACTATATGTAAGATTACCATGTACTATTATGTATGCATATGCATAGTTAAAACATTATTTACATCATTTAAAACCCGAATGTGACAAATATTTTCAAAAATATTCTCACAATTATGGCACACATAAAACCTTATCTTACATTGTGCAATATAAAATAAAAACATTTTTGATCATGCATCACATTTGTCTCTTGAATGTTAAAGGAATACATAATCAATATGTCTTTTCGTGTACGTTTAATCGTAGCAACATCAAATCAAGGAGACTTTGAGTTATCTCATTCTTATATTTTCTTTTGAGTCGTGATAATCGCACCTCCACATTATTTGCATATAGACACAAACTATAACTCTTTACTTTTCTTTTGTGTTATATATAATATAGGTGTTGTCTGCATTCTGCACATGGAACCGACAAAACCGGCTAGTCAGTGGACTGTGCATAATGATTTTTAAACTTTAAAAACCTCTTTTCCCTCCACTTTCAATCTATTCCCAACTAATAGGCCTTAGAAGTTGACTTTTAAACCAAATCTAATCATTAGGATTTTACCCAATTCGGAAGATAAAGCATTTAATACTATAAGACTTGTTCTATAAATACTTCTCTTGTTCCAAACACCCTTTCACCCATCTTTTTCAAAGAATATTACTAACATTAACCTTGACAAAGACGAACAATGCCAACGCCTTCAAAATAACCCCCCGAATAAGTATACGAGATTGTTGCTTTGTCAACCCACGACCCGCTTCACCACCTTACCAATACTTGTCTCCACCTACTAATTACCAAACAACTCAACCATCAAGCCTCATTATGTCTCCACCAACACCATCACAACCGTCTAAACGATCCTCTCCATTGGCTATTAACTTGGATCCCGTTGAACTAATCTTTTCTACCCCTCCCACATCACCTCGCCCATTCTTTGACTCTCTATAAGATCTACCTCCACGAACCACCAATCCGCCACCACTGCAACCCTCATTTAATATTATTGAGCGTTTGGCTAACCAACCACCGCCTCTTCCCGCCATGGAACCACCTCTTCTACCAATGCCACCACATCTTCCACCATTAGGACCCAATAATCCCTTTCCCGCTCTCACTCATGAAATGTTTTACGATCAATGTCAACGCACTCAAGTGATTGTCAACGACCTCCGTGAGGAAATAAGGTTTATCCTCAACCACATTCTCGAGCGCCTCGATGTTCTCGCTCATAAAAATCACCCTTAGACTGATTTAGAATAGGAAATAAATAAAAATATATTTGTATTTTCTTTCGTCTATCTAAGAACTAGTCCATGTCCTTAGTTTTCCCCATTTTTGTATTAGACCAAATGTCTCAAGAATGGTTTATAATTTTATCACAAGGAATATATGTTCTATAAAATATTTGTATTGTGCATGTTATTTCCTAAAAAGTATCTTAATTATGTTTATATTAACAATTTTTAAAAAGTCAAAATCCTGACTTTTATGTACAGGAGCCGGTTCCCTCGATCTAGGAATGACGGTTTAATTCCTTAGATAGAACCATCCTAACCGGTTCTACAGTAGCACCTTTTTGCTTTTTTGCTTCTAACTTGTTTTCTTATAGGTACTCTCAAAGCAAGGGGGAGCTTGTACCAAATTCACTAACATTTTTCTATAGCATTACATTTCTTTGGATGATTCCTTCTCTTAAGAGGATGCCTCCATCAATGGGGAGCATTGCATCTTGATTCTCTCCGAATCAATTCTCATTTGCATTCGATTTACTTCTGATCAACTTATACTTACATCATTGCATCTCATATCTAGAATTTTTTGTTTCGACAAAAAGGGGGAGAAGGGAAGTAAAAAGACTTCAACTTAACTTCCCGCTCTAAATTTTTACTTCCAATAATTTTATGTTTTGTCATCAACAAAAAGGGAAGATTGTTAATACAAATAAACCGGTAAAAATGTTTATTTTTATCTAACGATCTTCTCGTGTTTTGTCAATAACAATTCATAAAATCGTTACAAGCAAAAATCTAAAACACATATATATTTCATATCTTAGACTATTAATTTTTTACATCATTGATGACATAATCATCTCGCCATATCTTAGGCAAATCTACCAAGATTACACATGATATTTCAAGATTTGACAATCCAAAATTCAGATTGTGTGTCAAGTTGCCGGTTCCATGATTTTACATTGGCCGGAACCATTTGGTAAAAGGAACCACCTAGAACCGGGCTATAGGACAGCGAGTTCCATTGGCTTATAATCGGCAGAACCGTGCTATAATACCAAATTATTCCTATAAATACCAAGCCATTTCTTATGTTTTACTCACCCATTGTCATTCTTATCTTTCTTATAATCTTATCATTCTCTCATTTTCAGTTCTAGATAGTTCATATATCATTTGTAGGTAATTCTCTTTCTAGAATAAATTGCCGAAATAGCATACGAGACGATCAAAGTTCAAGCAACCTTGTTTTGCATCTCCATCACATTATCAAGATCACTTTTCTGTATTTTGTACATCATTTAGTAGTTGTTGTATCATTCATCATCCTTGTAAAATAAGTGTAATTGCAGTGGGTTGATTCTACCTTTGTTAGAATCCGATATTTAGCTTTGTACTGTTAAAGGGTGTAAGCGACGTTATGAGGCTTATCCGTTAGAGAAAGGAGATTGATGACTAGTGTTTACGAATTCTCGAGTAGGTGACTCGGGGAGTGGAGTAGGGCAAGGAAGGTGTCCTTATAGCCGAACCACTATAAATGTTTGTGTCTCGGTTTTATCTTTCTTACTCTCTATTTACTTACGTGCATTTCATACTTATTTCATATATCATACAAACATCAATATCGTCAACTTCACATAAATTCAAATCTAACTCTCGAAAAGCAAATTTAAAACGGTAAACTATTCAACCCCCATTCTAGTTTTCCTTAGATAGGATATCGCTTTTGGGATTCGAAGGGTCACAAGTTTATCTGAAGCCGAGATGTCACATTTAATGAGGACTCTCTATATGGAGCCAAGGATGCAACAAATCCTAGTAACTTAGCAAAACCAAATTAGAAGGATCAAGTGGTGTTGGAAGACTTTCTAGAAAACCTTGCAAATAAAAGCATAGTTGTAGAGCATGGATTGAGTTTAGAAATCACTCAGAGCCCAGGCGAGAGCTCATATACGAGTGAGGGGTCCAAAAACTGTGGGAGCTTTGAGGATAGTGAAAGATCAAATGAAGAAGACTTTAAAGACGGAACATCCTCCTAGGAGGGACTCCACGGGTACAAAGGTCCATCAGAGAGTCTAGGGCTCTGGTAAGGTACTCTCCATCAACAAACTATTTGCTTCTGACAGAGTATGGTGAACCAGAGTCTTATTCAGAAGCCTTAAGTAGCAAAGAATCCGTACAGTGAAAGAAGGCTATTAATGAAGAGATAACTTTACTTGAAAAGAACCAGACTTGGTCCTTAGTCAGATTACCAGCAGGAAAGAAGGAATCACAGAGTAAGTAAGTATTCAGGGTTAAAGAAGAGTAGAATGGCAGCAAAAGGTACAAGGCTCGATTGGTGGTTAAGGGTTTCCAACCGAAACGGAGGGTAGACTACAATGAGATCTTCTCTCCAGTTATGAAGATAACTACAATCAGGTTAGTCTTGAGTAATGTAGCCACAGAGAACTTGTATCTAGAGCAATTAGATGTCAAGACATCCTTCTTACATGGTGACCTTGCTAAAGACATCTACATGACACAACTAGAGGGTTTTCAGTCAACTGGGAAAGAAGAAAACCTCGTGTGTAAGTTGAAGAAAATTCTATACGGATTAAAGCAAGCAGCGAGACAATGATACTTGAAATAGACAATTTTTATATAAAGGGCAGGGTACAAGAGATGTGTTATGGGCCATTGTTGCTACTTGAAGAAAGTTTGTTCGTCCTCTATTATATTACTATTATATGTTGATGACATGTTGGTAGCAGGCTCCGAAATGGCAGAGATCACGAAGTTCAAGAGACAGTTGTCTCAAGTATTTGAGATGAAGGATTTAGGCTTTGCAAAGCATATTTTAGACATGAGCATCATCAGAGATAAAACAAAGGGTAATCTAAGGCTATACCAGGAGAAATACATAGGGAAGGTTTTAGAGAAGTTTAATATGAAGGATGCAGAGGCTAGATGTCAACCTTTGGGAGACTATTTTAAGCTCAGTAAGAAACAAGCACCTAAGACGGAGGCTTCTAGACGAAGAATGGCTAAGGTTCCTTATGCTTCAGCAGTTGGCCGTGTGATGTACGCTATGGTGTGTACAAGGCCAGATATAGCTCATGCAGTGGGAGTTGTTAGCAGATTCATGTCTAACCCAGGAAGGGAGCATTGGGAAGCTGTCAAGTGGCTGCTATGCTACTTGAAAGGTACTTCGAAGGCTACTCTTTGTTTTAGCAGAAAATAGATTGTCTTAGAAGGATTCTCCGATTCAAACTATGGAGGTTGCTTAGATTTAGGCAAGAGTAAACGGGTTATGTTTTCACAGTGGGCGATACAACAATTAGTTGGATGTCTAGAATTCAGAAGTGTGTCGCTATGTCAACTACTAAAGCCAAGTATATGGCTATTGTAGAGGCTGGCAAAGAGTTGGTATGGTTGAAGAATTTTTTTGAAGAGTTAGACAAAGCCTAAACAGGGTGTGTTTTGTTATGTGGTAACCAGAGTGTTATTCATCTAGCAAAGAATCTAATGTTTCATGGTCGAACAAAGCACGTTATCTTTGAATAAGATTCTTAGAGCAACGAACCCTGCAGATATGCTCACCAAGGCGGTGACAACAGAGAAGTTAAAGCTTTGCGTAGCTTCAACTGGACTCCGAGATAACTGATGAAGGGAGGATGGTGTTGATGACATCAAATAACGTTACTTTTATAGCATCATTTATCCCAAGTAATTTATCCACTTTTATATAATTATTGCAAGAATTGTTACTTAATTGCTTAAAGTTGTTAATTGTAGTAATTATAGAGTACATTGTTATGACAAGCTAAAAGGCGCACATTTTGGAGCTTAAATAATGATATTTGAAGATTGCTTATTTATGAATATATACGCCGTATCCAGCAAAGAAGATATGGCGTATCAGCGCCTGGACTTCACAAGAAAACGCGTTTGTTCAATATCCAGTACGGCGTATCCTTCTGACTACATACGTCGTATCCATCTAGTCAAACAATCAAAGATCCTGCAATAAATGTGATTGATAATAATTATTACTGATTGATTATGAACGTAGCACGCACTCCAAAGAATTCACCCCAATACGCCATATTGACCTCACTCAATACTGCGTATCCACTCATTTTCAGAGATTATAAATAAAAGACTCAAAAACGAATTTTCAGTGCGCTTAATCATATTCTCTATACCATAAACATAAAATTCGATTTTCTAAAGAGACAAAGAGCAGCCAAGGTCAAGCATCGATACTAATTCCATAGAAGATGCCATGTAATTCCTATACTCTTGTAATCATTTAAATTTTGGTATCGTTCGTTAACTCGGTTAGTTTACCTTGGTTGTTTGATTATACTTGTATTATTACAATGGTTATGGGCTAATACCCTCGGGTATTAGCCACTTTAATAAAGATTCAATGTTTGGTTTGTTTAATCTCGATTGCTTAATTTATCGTTGATTGTTTAATTATGTTTATCACCTCATACTTGTCTATGTGCTTGAATATGAGATTTATCATTCAACTGGGTCTAGTGAGACTGACAAAGTGATCTAGATACTAGGATAGCTCTCCATATCGCATTTTATATAACTGGACCAATAGGATCACAAATAATGTCCTATTTTTGCCTTTAGATTAGTAAGCTTAGTTAGACTGGAAGGTGACTCTTCCACCCAACGAGTACGTTCTTAATCAATTGGTAAAGACTTGAACAGTGGACTACCAGTATATAAAATGCCGTCAAGCAGTAAGTGGGTAAAGTCTCGATGGGTTAGGGTTTAACAAGATCACCATTGCTTTAATCCCCAAGATAGATTATAATTAAACTAAAGGATGCTTTATGAGGATGCGTTAATTGTGACAGGATTCAACGTGTCTAGGTCTTAAGAAGAAGTCCCGCCTAAGTCTTAAGAATGATATGCCGCCTCAAGATAAGCACTCATTGCACTAAACAAACAAACCAGCGTTTAATCGGATTTAATATGGCTAATACAGTTTTCTATCATTTGGCTTGACCGCTCTTTTATCTTCTGATTATATTCTTGCGTGATTATTGTGTATTGAATTGATTTAAGTTGCCACTAAACCTGTGTTAGTCTCTCAGGTTGAACCCCCCCCATTATCAATAGAACTAGGCTTAGCATAGGTTTAACATTAATTAAAAATAACATAGAATTAACTAGACTAATTAATTAGAAAAAAATACTGATAGAATATAAGGTTAACTTTCTCGCTCTTAGTGTTCGACACCCTACTTACCAGGAAACTCCATCTTGACCGGGTACACTGCCCGTTAAAGTGTTGTTTTAGGATAAGTCGGCTAAATATAAATTTAAAACTTGGTAATCAATAAATACAACCTACACGACAGCACATTAAGCTTTTGGCGCCGCTGTCGAGGGGTGAAAATTGTTTAATCTTTATTTTATTAGTATTTTTAACCCTTAGCTTAGAATAATTAGTATAAGTTAATTTTGTTTGTATTGTGTGTTTAAATTTCTGCATTTGTTTTCATAGTACTCTGCTTTGTAGTCTGGTTTCTTATATGTAATCTCCAGCCTAGGTTTATCATAGATGATCTAAACATCACTATGGAGGAATACATTAGACTCTAAACTGAAAATGCTCAAAGACATGGTCAGACGTTTAATTGGGAAACCGCTACATATTGTAAAGTATATTGTGAAGATTTCGATTCTTTCACAGATTTCGAAGCAGATTTTCCAGTTATCGTCTACAATGATGCATTGACGTCAGGAGAGAATGTTTTATCTGAACCAACTGTAAGTATTTATGTTGCAATTAAAACCGACCTAGATTTTAGTATATCATTTTCTAATTCTGAAGACGAAGATTATACTTTTATATGCGAAAAGGATTCACTTTCTTATAAACTAATCCCTGTCGATAATCCAAAATCAGAACTAGTAAATGACCATGCTAAAATTAATACTGAATTATGTTCGGAAAACTTTAATATCAAACTGATTGATAACATTGTTTGCATAAAACCAATTGAGTCTAATAAATGCTTTAAGACAAATCACAACCAACAAAAGGAACTTTTGGAAACAAATAGATTTACTCTAATTACTAAAGTGACAAGTCAGATAAGCTTTCACGAAGGGAAGCCATTAATTTTCGTAATTAAAATCTATATGCGCCATTTGGCATTCCTTTCGACCCTAAGTGGTATTATAAGGATGGTGTCTACACAAGAAAATTGTGCCAAGGTACGTTTTTTTTTACTTTAATAACTTAAGAATTTTCCCCCAACATGGATACGGCGTATTGTCTAAACAACTATACGCCGTATCAATGATTTTTAACCAGAGTTGACTTAGTCAACTGTTTTACCCGATACGACGTATTGGGCGAAACCCAATACGGCGTATCAAGTTTGGGTATATAAACCCAGTTCATACGCCGGATATGTTTTTACGACACACACTTTTAACTCTTAAAAATTCACCGAGGCAAATCAAAATCCATCACTACTCGCTTTTAGTTCAGGCATTAAACTACTCAATCATCAGGTAATCGTTTCTCGACTGCCTTTTTCCTTTTTCCTTTTTCGATTGGACTTAGGGTTAGGGTTTGGATTCGACTTAGTTTTTGTGCCATGGAACTCGCATACATCCCCCTATACATGTTAAGATTATTACTGAAATGATAAACATGGAGTCGATAGGTTCGGGTCAAACGGGTAAAAATAAGAAACCCATTACAAGTATTAACTAAATGACGATACGACGTATTCATCCCTAATGGATACAGCGTATCATGGATTTTTACCCCCAAAATTTGAAACCTATACGACATATCCATTAGCTTGGATACGACGTATAAACCCTTTTTGAAAATTTTATCATTTTAATTCCCTATACAGCGTATTGACTTACCTCACACGCCATATCCACCCTAAAACCAGAAGGGTACAAATTCACGATATATGTATTGATCCCGTTTTATTTTCAGATATGGCTCTACCACAGAGAGATCAAAGACACCCGTACCTTAGGTTTGAGGGGCTGGAGTATACTAATGCGGATATTCACACATTTGAGGTGAGGTTAGAAAGGATCTTTAGGAGACAGATCCACAGGGTTCAGGTTTTGGATTTTGCTGGTTTGATAAAGGAGTTGAGGGATGATATGGATACTAGGCTTAGGATGGTACATTCTGATGAGCAAGGGCAAGACCTTTTTGTTAGCGATGCTTGGAGACGGTTGCTGGATATCAGGGGACCGCTGGTGCGAGAGTGGGTTTTGGAGTTCTTTAGCACTTGTAGGTTTGATGACAGGATTTTAGATTTCGAGGCCCCTGTCACTCTTTAATTTCAGTTGGGGGGAGGGGGTGCTAGACGCTAGATGAGTTGGAAGGAGTTTGTTCTTGGTATATGGTTGCATACGGTTGATGAGATTGGTACAGATGGGTTTAGGAGATATTGGGCTGAGAGTTGCAGGACGGTCGCCTCTAAGGGCGACCTGAGGGAGTTTTGGGAGGAGATCTCATCCTCTAGGGACTTCCTGACTATTGTCCTTTCCTATGTTGCGATTAAGACCTCGTGAGGAGGCTTTATCATCGGTTGATTGCCCACAACATTGCTGGGAGAGGTCAGGCACCTAAGAAGGTGACAAGGACTGACCTCTACTTTCTTAGGAGCATGGATCGAGAGGCCGTGAACCTTTCCTTTTATCTATTTAGGCATGCTAAAGGGAGGAAAAGTGGAGCACAAATGTTCGGGGGACATTTCATTGCACGTCTTGCTAATCATTTCGGATTATTAACAGAGGCAGGATTACAGGGGTTGACCATTGAGACTAGGCATCTGACTGAGATCGATCTTGATGAGCTAGCTAGGCTTTATATCTAGGAGGAGCTAGCCGATACTTAGGGATTGGGTAGCCCTGAGAGGCAGCAAGCTGCTGCGGCTGGTACCCCTGAGGGGGTTAAGGGTGCTCATGTTATTGATGAGGGTATCCAGGCTATTTTGGCACCCGTTCAGTCATATCAGCCTCCTCCTGCTGCTGCTGGTCGATCCATACCCTAGAGGATCATGAGGCTTGCGGAGGAGGTATAGGAGTTACGGCAGAGTATTATAGGCCTGCGCGGAGTTGTTGAGAGGTCTATTACTGATCAAGCTAGATTATCCACCTGGATGATCAGCTGCATGACACAGCTCATGGATGCCAGTGGTCGTACTTATCATGCATTTGATAACACTCTTGTCAGTAGCTCACAGATGCCCTACCAGAGACGCACCAGACGTAGGACGGACGACGCCAATACCTCTATTCCACAACAGCCAGATCCCTGATCTCTATCCCTTACACTTCTTGATTTCCATCTCTATACATTTATACTATTCATATCATGATGTAAAACATGTTATCTTTTGATATTATGATATGATGGTTTTGTGATTTGTCTATGATAGAATCAAGCCTGGCAGTAAGTTCAGCAACATGACTTATTAATTGATTACAAACTCAAGCACCAAACCCATTATAAGAATAAATGCGTAAGAAAAAGAGTGTTGAAAAGTGTGGAAAGAGGAATGAAGCTGAAAAGAAAAAGTCTAACTTAAAGACTGGCTGAAAGAAAAGTGCTTACCGGGAGACAACCCGGTCATTTTGTAATTATTTTTATTGTTTGTTGAGTCTGTCTTCCCATACATTCCATACGACGTATCAAACTCCTTTGGATACGACGTATGGACATGTCTGGACGTTATCAGTCTTTAATTTATGTATTTAAATTTCTGCTACTTTAAAACATTTATTTTTACAGGATTCAATACAGCGTATCCTTGGGTTAAGATACGGCACTGTACAGTATGTGTGTTTATTTTACTGCATTGTAACCATTATATATCCGAGATAGGAATTGCATGTTTTGTCTTCTAAACATTTATGCAGGACCTTGTTGTGAAGAAATCGAAGATTTGGTATACTCTGGAAAAAGACATGTGTTGAACTCATACGGGCATTCTGACGTCTCTTCAACACACTTTTTCTCAAGAACTCAAATTGGAGAATCATCCCGAGCAAAATATTAGGGAGTTTCTCGTACTAATTCTATTTCCCATTTTCTTTAAATGTTTTATCTATTCAACGAGGACGTTGTATAATTTAAGTGGGAGAATGGAGAATTAGAACGCCTACTTGTCCTTCTTTTTACAAATAATATGCTATATGCTTAAAATTAGTTACATGACCTCGCACACAAATAACCCTTAATGTTAAACTGTAAGAATTAAGCCTATTCTGTTTCCAAACATTTACCAAAAATTTCACAAAATTATGAGTGTGCCGGTGATGTAGTGAACTTTAGAACTTGGTTTGATATATCACTCGAGACCACAATAATGAGTACTATGGACTTAGATGGAGTAACTTGTTTAACTGGTAAATTTCTAAAAATACACCAGAAAACCTATATGTTGTGTTATTAACTAACCACACTGGTTAGTTAACCCACATATAACCCTTTGCTTACTCTCACTATAAGAGTAAGATGCCCCTAGAAAAACTTGTTGAGCCATTCCTGTCCTTTTCACACTAAAATGTTTATTTCGTTACACCTTTACACCTTAGCCTACCCTGTAGATTAAGCATATTAATCAAAGTTGCTAGTTGCTTTTATGTAAAGTTTTGTAGTTCCTGTGTCAAAGTGAAATTTTCTATCTCTGGTTAGGTCGAAAATTACACAATGTAATGGGAATGTAAAAGTATGTAGCTCGTGTATTTTGCTACTTTCGCAATTATGTTTCATGTCCAAAGATGATGTGTTTAAAGAAAATTATCCGGATGAATTATGATGGTGAAGACGGTGAAATTACATCGAGATTCGTATTGCTGTGTTGATTGAAAAAAAATTGGAAAAATAGAAAACCACAACAGATTAGAAGATGGAATGAAGATAGTCGGTTCATTGAGCTTAAACCAAAAAATTACTTGGAAGATCGATTATTCGTTGATATGTGGTAAAAATCAACGATGTATAGTTTTGTATTAAGTAGTCGATATCACCAGTTGTCTTGTAAAAGTATGTATAAATAGGGATGATTGGGAAGTTGACCGTTATGGGAACGCCAACTTAGGTTGTCTTTGTCATTCTATGATCGAGACGTGTGTATATATTTCTGAGTCTTTATCATGGAACAGTCGGGGAAAGTTACTAGCAACTATATACCTTATTTGTTCAGGATTAATATATTTGTTTTGTGAATTTTATTTAACGACAATTTATTTCCCTTTCCTAACAATTAACCTTAGGTTTCACTCGAACGAGGATGAGATCGAGTCATACATGTCTATTCCGTCGTTACGACCATGTATGTGTGACTCAGCCACCTTGTTGGTTTATTACTTTTGATGAAAGTTAGAAGATCCATACCCTATATCATTCTTCGTCCTAGACCTTAGTTAAACTTGAATGAGGATGTGATCGAATCGCACATGTCTATCCTATCATTACGGCCATGTATGTGTGATTCAGCTGCCTTGTTGGTATGGTACTTTTAGTGAAAGATTGTTAGAATGATCAACCCTTATAAGCCTTTAAAATAAACCCAATTTACCTTTTTGAACTTGTTACTATTTAGCTCTAGTGGTGGAGATGTGTATCATTGTTAAGCATATGATAGAAAACAAATCACGACCGAGCAATTGAGCGTACCTATTAAATGTTACACCCTAGATTAGTTGAGTGATCTGAGTGTTTTTATTTCTCATATTTCGTAAGGTGCTTGGTTTTGTACAAGTGATTTAATGAAAGAATGTTTAAAGGAAAAATCCTTAACTTTGGTTGGGATACATTTTCAATAAATTTCTAGAGTCTACTTGAGGACAAGTAAGATTCAAGTGGGGGGATATTTGATGACATCAAATAACGTTACTTTTATAGCATCATTTATCCCAAGTAAATTTCCCACTTTTATATAATTATTGCAAGAATGGTTAATTAATTGCTTAAAGTTGTTAATTGCAGTAATTATAGAGTACATTGTGATGACAAGCTAAAAGGCGCAAATTTTAGAGCTTAAATGATGACATTTGAATATTGCTTATTTCTGACTACATACGCCGTTTCCAGCAAAGAAGATACGGCGTATCAACGCCTGGACTTCACAAGAAAACGCGTTTGTTCAATACCCAATACGGCGTATCCTTCTGACTACATACGCCGTATACATCTGGTTAAACAATCAAAGATCCTGCAATAAATGTGACTGATAACAATTATTACTGATTGATTGTGAACGTAGCGCGCACTCCAAGGAATTCACCCCAATACGGCGTATCCACTCATTTTCAGAGATTATAAATAGAAGACTCAAAAACGAGTTTTCATTGCACTTAATCATATTCTCTATACCATAAACATAAAATTCGATTTTCTGAAGAGACGAAGAGCGGCCAAGGTCAAGCATCGATACTAATTCCATAGAAGATGTCGTGTAATTCTTATACTCTTGTAATCATTCGATTTTTGGCATCGTTTGTTAACTCGGTTAGTTTACCTTGGTTGTTTGATTATACTTGTATTATTACAATGGTTATGGGTTAACACCCTCGGGTATTAGCCACTTTAATGAAGATTCAATGTTTGGTTTGTTTAATCTCGATTGCTTAATTTATCGTTAATAGTTTAATTATGTTTATCACTTTATACTTGTCTATGTGCTTGAATATGCGACCTATCATTCAACTTGGTCTAGTGAGATTGACCAAGTGATCTAGATACTGGGATAGCTCTCCATATCGTGTTTTATATATCTGGACCAATAGGTTCACAATTAATGTCCTATCTTTGCTTTTAGTTTAGTGAGCTTAGTTGGACTGGAAGGTGACCCTTCGACCCAACGAGTACGTTCTTAATCAATTGGTAAAGGCTTGGACCGTGGACTACCAGTATATAAAATGTCGTCAAGCAGTAAGTGGGTAAAGTCCCGATGGGCTAGGGTTTAACAAGATCATCATTACTTTAATCCCTAAGATAGATTATAATAAACTAAAGGATGCTTTCTGCGGATGCGTTAATTGTGACACGATTCAACGTGTCTAGGTCTTAAGAAGAAGTCCCGCTTAAGTCTTAAGAATGATATGTCACCTCGAGATAAGCACTCATTGCACTAAACAAACAAACCAGCGTTTAATCGGATTTAATATGGCTAATACATTTTTTTATCATTTGGCTTGACCGCTCTTTTATCTTCTGATTATCTTCTTGCGTGATTATTGTGTATTGAATTGATTTAAGTCGCCACCAAACTTGTGCAAGTCTCTCAGGCTGAAACCCCCTATCAATAGTACTAGGTTTAGCATAGGCTTAACATTAATTAGAAATAACTTATTAACTAGACTAATTAATTAGAATAAAATACTGACAGAATATAAGGCTAACTTTCTCGATCTTAGTGTTCGACACCCTACTTACCACGAAACTCCATCTTGACCGGGTACACTGCCCGTTAAAGTATTGTTTTAGGATAAGTCGGCTAAATATAAATTTAAAACTTGGTAATCAATAAATACAACCTACACGACAGCACATCAGGTGTCTTACCAGAGAGAGAGGTTATTCCCAGTTTGATGATGTTAGTTAAGGATACCTTGTATCGAAAGTCTCCTAGCCATGCGTTTGGTTAGCATGTTCCGTATGTTCGGCGGTACATAAAGGTTAGACCAATATCATTATTGAAGGGAATATGGTTTGAAGTTTACAAAGATTACTTGAGACGGAGAGCAGTTAAGTGATCAAACTCCAAGTGGGAGATTGTTGAGTTGTGAAGGTTATCCCACATCGGTAAAACAAGTAAAGAGGATTAGGGTCTCACACTTATTTATACCCTCTCATTGTAATTGCAAACTTTGTATGTGGTGTGTGTATGTACCCCGTGCAGTTTAGCACGGGTCGTGCAGTTTTGCACGACCGAGAGCAGTTTAGGTCAGAGCTTAATTGTATCTCTTGTGTGCGCGTACCACAATAATAAAATCTCTCTGGTTTGACCCCGTGGACTGCTACGGCTTCCCTAGTCGTAGATACCACGTTATATCTTGTGTCTTCGTAAGCCTTGTTTGTATTGTTTGTTTGTTCGAGCAGTATGTACAGATGCGATATACCCTAACAACATCTTCATCCAACTAACGTGCAGTTGTACATACTCCATAAAATAACATGGTATCATGGAATATACGGGAATTCTTGCATATATCTCTTATGAGATGCATATACAATCCAATAACTCTTATTGGGAAACATAAACAAAAGTAGCAAGTTTTTTCGTAGGGAAGTGATTTGCACACATTTTTTTTTTGAACGAGATTTGCACACTTCATTTATTGATTGGCAAACTCAAAATGTGTGTTTTGCCATTTATACCCTTAAATTAGTTAGTGGAGTGTGGAAATCAAGACATAAATTCTAAAGGTATAAATGGCATGACATATATTTCTGAGTGTGCAAATAAATTATAAGAGTGTGCAAATCACCTCCCTTTTTCGTACTTGTAACATTATTGGGATTAAGACATAAACTATTATCATATATCTCATAATATATGTTTCTAAATTGTGGGTTGGGAGTCGTGGGCCGATGCAAGCTAGCTACACAATACATGGAGATCAACTTTGTGTACTAGGACAACTTTTGAACACCGTTACTGAAAAAGATTATGGGTCTGAAAGGGTATGCATTTTATTGTCTCAGCTCGTCACAACCTGTTAAGGGACGAATTCTTATATGCTGCATAGCATATCCTAATGCAAAACAAGAGGGACATCTGTGATACTTGACCCAAACAAATACATAAAGTCACCTTTTTAAGCATCACAAATTGCAAATGAAAATTCTAAAACAGTAAATATATAATAATTTTGATCTTGTAAGCAGATTAGCAGACGCTGTTCTTGGTTCGTGCTGTTTGTCCGTATCTTCTCTTATGCTTTTAAAACTCAAATCATCAATGGATCAACAGTCTTAATTGGTTCATTAGAATTATATAAACAATCTTCAGACTGACGTATATGGCTGCTATTGAAATAATGCCACAACATTAGACAATTGTCTCGCAATCAAACAACACTAACTCCCATTTTTTTATATTGAGAGCAGATCATTACCCAAAAAAACTAACTATATATAAAATATCAGGTGGATGTTTATACTTACCTAAAGTTTTAAAAAATGTCATTTACTTATTAGTGCATAACACTCACAGGCTAATATCATATAAGAACATCAACCTTGTCTTGTAATAAAGGTATTTTTAAGTTACAAAAAGCATCTACAAATGGAAACAGGTTTGGTCTTTGGTGGTATAATACAAAATATAAAACACAATGTTGCCAAGTGTATGTATCTAACTCCTATGTAGTGTTTTGTATTATTTTTAAGACAAACACACCATGACAGTGACATAGAAGAACAAGTACAAATTACCAACTTTGGTATCTTTGAAGTTGTACAAATTTATCTGATTAAAATAAACTAAGTCACCATTGTTCTTGACACCACCAAGTGGCAATTCTTTGTAATTGCCGGCAGTTTTTTATGCTTCTTTCTATAAATACCGCAGCCTGACCTTATGCGTTGTTGCCTAAATTCTAGTCAGTGTTAATGGACAGATTGATCAGTTTAGAGCCATCTAATGTGGTTGTCATACGCATCGAAAATGGTCAAAAGTGTTGTGGTGAACTTACTTTGAAAAATGTTATGTACACTATGCCAGTGGCTTTTCGCTTACAAGCTGTCAACAAGGCTCGGTACACTATCCGACCACAGTCAGGGATCATAGCTCCTTTGACCACTTTGACAGTTGAGATCACTTATGGTTTCCAACAGAATTCAGGTCACCCGAGGTCACTTCCTTATTGTGATGATTCCTTTTTGTTGCATAGTGTGGTGGTTCCTGGTGCAGCGGTTAAAAACCCTTCATCAACTCATGATTCGGTTCCTGTTGAATGGTTTACTGCAAGAAAGAAGCAAGTGTTTGTTGATAGTGGTATTAGAGTCATGTTTGTTGGGTCAGTTGTGATGGCTAGTCTTGTGAGGAATGGATCTATGGATGAGATAAGGGATGTGCTAGAGAAAGGTGATCCTAGTTGGCGTGCGGTTGACGCTGTTGATGATGAAGGCCAAACTTTACTTCACTTGGCGATTAGTCAAAGTCGAGCAGACTTAGTTCAACTACTACTCGAGTTTGAACCTGATATAGAGGCTCGTGGCAGTTCAGGTGTAACCCCGCTCGAGACTGCATCAGCCTCTGGTGAAGGTTTGATTGTGGAGCTCTTACTCGCACACAGAGCTAGTACGGAGAGGTCAGAGTCATCCACACGGGGCCCACTTCACCTAGCAGCTAGTGCAGGACATGTGGATGTTCTGAGGCTCCTTTTACAAAAAGGGGCTAATGCAAACATGCTTACTAAAGACGGGAACACTGCTTTACACCTAGTGGTGGAGGAGCGCAAAAAGGACTGCGCCCGTTTACTGTTGGCTAGTGGTGCACAGCCCAATATCCGAAATTCTGGTGACGGTGACACTCCGTTGCATATAGCTGCAGCTTTTGGAGATGAATACATGGTCAAGCTTCTATTACAAAAGGGGGCTTACAAAGAGATACGAAACCATTCAGGGAAAACTGCATATGATATGGCGGTCGAGCAAGGACACACAAAGCTTTTTGATGCACTCGGGTTAGGTGACCGGTTATGTATAGCTGCACGAAAAGGGGAAATCAGAACCATCAATAGGCTTCTTGAAAGTGGAGCTTTGGTCAACAGGCAGGACCAGCACGGATGGACCATTTTGCATATAGCCTCGTTCAAGGGTCGGGTTGAGGTGGTCAGATTCTTGATTGAAAAAGGAGTTGATATCAATGCAAGAGATGAAGATGGCTACACAGCGCTACACTGTGCAGTTGAGTCAGGACATGTAGACGTGCTCGAGTTGTTGGTCAAGAAGGGTGCTGACGTGGAAGCAAGAACCAACAAGGGTGTCACACCTATGCAGATTGCCGAGTCTCTAAACTACTCGGGAATTAAAAGAGTTCTTATTCAAGGAGGTGCAAAAAAGGATGAATTTACACAAATCAGTAAAACCGCACCAGCATTTGGAAATATAAAGGGTGGAAGAGCGGTAAAGGATATGGGCTTAAAGAAAAAGAACACTCGTGGAAAAGCACTTCGTGGTAGTTTTGATCAATCTGCTGCACATATGGTTGCCATTTAATTCAATAAACCTTACATATGGTTAAAAAAAAGATTATTGACGAGTTTGTTTTTCTAGATATTGTGGTAGCGAAAAGCTCATAAACTGTTCATTCTTATGTTAGTCTCAAAGATTCATGCTTGTTATACACTTAGTATATTGTAAGATTCTTGATCCTCTGACTTTGTAAAACTATACTATTTCCCGCTCTTTTGCAGCCTACTACCATTTTAATTTTTGAGCTTTTCTATTTTTAGTATTGCATGGGTGAAGTCAGAAGTGTGTGTATGACAGTATGACACCGGCCCATTTCAATATTTCATGGAGAACCAACTAATGGAATTATACATTCATAACAATTTATAATTATAACATCAAAGTATAAATATAGCGGAAGCAATTAGGATCAATTAACATGCATAAATAATTAACCAAGATTAGGGTTACATACCTTTTGATTCTAGCAAGAACAAGAATCAATAAACTCCAAGAACAATCTAAAGGAAGATTGAATCACCGTCTTGTACACACGCTATTACCAAGTTAACCAAGAACTAGCTCGTTAATCACGTAAACCGGTAAACAAGAAATCAATTCGGAATAGTATCTAATACTATGTGGCCGAATATCTTGAAGAAGAAAAGTGAAAAGATCTTGTGTTTTTTATGAGTTCCCCTCCCTTAAAAAACCTTTGGTATTTATAGGGTAATTTAGGGTTAGAGTTCTATTAGGATAATGCTTCAAACTTGAAGCTAATCCTACTCCAACACAAACTCTATGGTCTCCAATTTCTCTTTTAGTCCTTCTTGTTTAGTCGTTAGTCATTTCCATTAAACACTTAACGATCGTTAACTATTTACGTGTAAAATCAATAAATAAATTATATTTATTAATCGTTAACTTGTAGTGAGTGCAATCCCGTGATCTTGAGTTCGATCCTAACACACAACTATTATTTTTACGTCCATAAACTAACAGCTCCCACTTGGACAAAATTTAATAGTGTGATCACATCGGTTAGCGTCTAGTTACACGCCGATGCCTCTAGTACGATCTCAAGTAAGGTCTCCTGGAAAAACCTTTTAATGATTCATCATTATTATTATCCTTTTGTTTCTAATACAATGTTAATAAGGATATGGATCTCAAGTCATTCCTTAATTAACTGATTCTGTTTCTCGTTTATCCGATTGAGCAAGATTACCAAATCTTCTGAACGTATTCCAGAAAATCTTGGGTGTGGCCACACATACATCTTACCAATCCCACGAGGGGCCCAGCTGTATTAAACTTCAAAACGAATTTGAAGGAAACAAATTCTTTATTTGACTACAAGCAAAACTTATGAATTTTGCAACACTTCTGAAAACAATCCGTATAGCTACCAGTTACGTATAGCGTTAAATTGCCTTACAGAAATGCACTAGATCCATGACAGTTTCCTGGTATCTCAAGTCAGAGGATAACTATTTATGATTTACTTAATGACAAGATCCATAAAGTACAATCACATAGTTGGGATAAGTCCTATATTCAATTCATCAAATATCATTTAAATTTGGTATGTAATCACATCAATATACTTTCAAGTATACCCGACCAACATTTAAATTTGTCTTGATTTAATAATATTCCCATATTATTAAACGACAACGGACATTTAGAATAATTTAATATTCATGGATTTAAAACATGTAAAATAGGATACAAAATTAAATAACCCATCATGCAAACAAGTGGTATCCTATTGTATCATCTAGGAACCTCACTACCAACATCCTCTTCACCAACTCATTTCCCACTATCAATCCTCAATCACCATCATTAATCATACTTAATAATAAAAGGCAAAATGTGTTGATATTATTTTACGAGTATATTTTTTTGTTCAAATAGTAACATTAACTTTACATATATAGTGTTACAACTATATCAATTATTTGATATTGTCAAATCTTAGTCAAATTTAACTTGCATGCATCTTTAGGTTTGATAGAGATAATGAATCATGCAAAAGTCAAATATGTTGTCTAACGATATCGTAGGTTACAATGCGACTATTTTATTCACAATCTTTGCAAATCGTTCATTAAAATGGTTATATTTGGACATTAAACTAGAAGTTTTGGAGAACTTCAATTATGACTCGATTATTTTTATTAAATCAGCTTATGTAAAAAAATAAACTGAAAGTGTTAGAAAATAACAAAAGAAAATTTATTGAGAGACCTAAATTTGTTATTAAATGTTTGTCTGAATTAATACGATAAAGTTTTATTGATTTGTGAATAAGTGAGTCTCCATGATGTTACGAACTACCACATTAATTTAAGCATAAAATTAACATACCAATTAGTTAGATGCATACGACAGAAAATAGAAGCAAATTAACCTTTTTTTTTTCTTCTCATTTTTCCAACTTAACCATGTTGTTTAAAAAAGCATTAATTTGGATATTTAGAAGGTTGCTGAACAATAACCCCAAACGCTTTAATAGGCGCGTCAATACCACGGATTTAATACACTCATGAGTCATGATATTTGCTTAATTTGTTACTACGCAATGTATTTGGACGAATGCTCAATGAACATACAAAGATGAATGGGACATGGTGCCTATTTACTCAACTTATAGGCGTGCTTAAGAAAAATGTATTTACGGAGTACACATTTATTTACTGTAAATCATTAAAAAAGTTCAATAAGAAAATTTGATACTTTGTATTACATGTGCGCGAATATTAGAGGTTAAACGTGAACAACAACAATGCCCAACTCTGGTTAGTTGGCGATGTACGCAACTTGCAATGCATTTGTTATTTGTTATCCTTTGGCTAACTATCAAATAATCTAGTTGTGTTTTACGGTAGTACAAAAGCTAGTGGTTTTTGTTGTAAAACATATAGGGTCCGTTTGGTTTACTAGCGGGTTTAGGATTAGGATTAGGATTTGGATTTGGGGTAAGATTTTGATTTGATGTAGCAGAGAGAAGTTAATACTGTATATTTTAATAATTAAATCTTTTACCTGGTAAAGGAAAACGAAAAGTGTGGACTTTTGCATTTCAAAATAAAATAATGTTTCCTTATTAGGTATGATCAAGGTTCTAAATAGCGCGCTATAGCGGCGCCATAGCGCGAGGCGTGACCTCCACGTTACGAAACATGCCAAGGCGTCATCTTGAGGCGTGGCGTGCAATAAGGCATCATAAAGCGCGCTATAGCGTGATATTTTTTTTAAGCTTTAAAAAATTTCATGGATTTGAGCTTATTTACAAGTATTTATGCTTTGGGTTGTATGGGATTCGGGCTTAGTAACTC
>BQNB010044823.1:0-44653 GCA_026074375.1 Tanacetum coccineum | reverse complement strand
GGCCATCAGGATTGTTGGTACAATCTGATATACCTCAATAGAAGTGGGACAATATCACTATGGATTTTGACACGAAGCTTCCTAAGTCGTCACAAGGCTACGACATCATTTGGGTAATTGTTGGCCGACTCACTAAGTCTGCAATCTTGGTACCAATGAGAGAGACTGAATCTATAGATAAACTTGCAAGAATGTACCTAAAGGAGGTTGTCACAAAGCATGTAATACCTCTCTCGATTATTTGTGATCATGACCCTAGGTTCGCATCAAATTTCTGGAGGTCACTTCAGAATGCTTTGGGTACTAGCCTGGATATGAGTACTGCGTACCATCCACAAACAGACGGGCAAAGCAATAGGACTATTCAAACTCTCGAGGATATGTTGCATACGTGTGCAATCGACTTTGGAAAGGGTTGGGTTAACCATTTTCCATTAGTCGAGTTCTCATATAACAATAGCTATCACGCTAGCATCAAGGCCGCACCATTTGAAGCACTTTACGGTCGAAAGTGTCGTTCACCTGTTTGTTAGGTCGAGGTTGGAGAAGTTCAACTTACTGGTCCAGAAATAGTGCAAGAAACAACTGATAAGATCATTCAAATCAAGCAGAGAATGCAAGCTGCTCGCGATCGACAAAAGAGTTACGTGGATTTAAAGCGTAAACCGATGGAATTTCAGGTTGGGGATAAAGTTATGCTTAAAGTTTTGCCTTGAAAAGGGGTCGTACGTTTTGGAAAATGGGGGAAGTTGAACCCTAGGTACGTTGGACCATTCAAGGTGTTAGAAAAGTTTGGATCTGTTGCATACAAGCTTGAGCTTCCGCAAGAGCTGAGCAGGGTACACAATACGTTCCATGTATCCAACTTCAAGAAGTGTTATGCCGACGAACCTTTAGCCGTTCCGTTGGATGGACTTCACTTTGATGACAAGCTTCAATTTGTCGAGGAGCCGGTAGAAATTATGGACCGTGAAGTTAAACGGTCGAAGCGAAGCCGCATTCCACTAGTCAAGGTTCGATGGAACTCCAGGAGAGGTCCTGAGTTCACATGGGAACGCGGAGACCAATTCCAGAAGAAACAACCACACCTCTTCACAAAGACCGCACCATCGTCAAGTGTCGCGTCTTAAGCCTTGAGGACAAGGCTTACTTAACGGGGGGAGACTATAACACCCCGTGTTTTAGGGTCATTGACGACGTCAATAAAATTCACTATGTATGTTTAGTATTGTACGCGTTTGCTTTTAATCGTAATTGTTAAGTTAAATCGCGTAAGCAATTAAATGTTTACATCAAGCAAGTGTTAAGTAATTATTTTGAGGATAATTATTAACTTTGTTCATTTTATTTTATTGGTTACGTAAAGTGTTTATGTTTCGCGATAAAATTACGTTTAGGCATACCCGGAACCACATTAATTAATCTACGCTTCAACAAATGCCTATTATTATTTCCAATGATCAAAAAGTTTATAAAACTTTAACCACACATACCAAATGGGACGCCCCATTTAAAATAAATAAGCAAGACATACACAACTTGCAAGTATAAAAAGTCTTCTACTTGTATGTTACCTTCAACAACTAGTAAATGACTTATGACTTTTTCAAGGCAGGACCTACCTTGACATAGACAACTTGAAAACCTCTTTGTGTCCCAAGGACTAATATTGCACCTTTTTGACTAGTCCTACATATACATCTCTTATACATTGCAAGTAGTAACATATACAACACCATTTCCTTAAGTGTAAAACATAAAAACTCTCCCATATACTCCCTCCAAACCCACGGCTCAAAACCATCTATATAAACCAACTATACAAAATTTTATTACAACATTTACACACATACCTACATCATATCAAAGATTTCTTAAGTTGTTTGGAAGGCATGGTTAAGCATTTACAAGTATTGAAGCAAGAAAAGCAAGATTAGGGTTTCTAATTGGAATTAGGGTTTTCAAGTTGTGCAAGCTTTGGTTTATCATCTAAACTAGGGTTTAGATATCATGGTTCATCATATTACATCATATTAAGGTCATCAAAAACCCTTTATGTCTTTACATTTATCATTTTATGTGTATATATGTTCTATTTAGCAAAATCACCATTTAGGATACTTTTGAACATTTAAAATGGATTTTTACTTGTGATTATTGTTTCATGGACTTTTTCATAGGTCATGAGGTTGGTAATGTCATTTCATAATGAGATTATGAGTATTTTACAATGTTAGTTTAAGTATAAAATGTATAAGTATAAACTAGTTGTTATAAAAAGTTACTTATACATGTCATAAGCAAATGGGTATGTAAACTTGTGATCTTTTTAACTTGGATATTTCTCGGATAATGATGGACTTATGGACCCTAGGAATATAATACATGTGATAATGAGTGGTGTAATGGATTTGTTACAAGATGGTTAAGCTAAAAAGTACAAAATCAAGTTTAAAACATTTTTTTAACACAAACCTCCAAACTTTCTGTTTTGGTTCGAAAAATAATTTATACTTTTTATATTTTTATAAAATAGTACGTCTTATGACGATTCCAAAAAGGTAAGAAACTCGAAAAACGGATTAATAACGAAAAAGATACGTAGTTTAAGAGTTACACGTTAATTAAATGCGATATAAAAGAGATTTTATAAAAACAAGTTATAAAAAACTTCTAATATATAAAGTTTACTATATTTCACAGATAAAACTTATTTTTAGGATCCCAAAACATTTCGAATCATAATTTTTGGATCAATAATGAAAGAGTTATGAATTACGCGAGTTTATATACATAAACGTATAAAAATACTTTTATAAAACTATTTTTATAAAAGTTACTATTCATGTCAGTAAAATAAATTTTGAAAACATCATTAATATGATAGGACTTTTAATAACAAATACGTACTCGAAAGAATCGCTAAAAACGGAGCTATAACGAACAAAATGCGACATTTACAGGTTTTACAATCACTAAAACTATAAAAATAATTTTATAAACTGGTGTGAACAGTAAAAGTACTGTTCACCGGGGGACATGAAATACAAAAATATCATATTTTGATACTTCGTCTTAATACGAAAGCGTGGACATAAGAAACGTAAGAAACGGACCTAAAACGATAAAGTTATGTCATTTTTATTATAAATATATTTATAAACGATTTCACTTTAAAAATATGACTTCTCTAAAACAATTAGATGGTGATTAGCTATATATAATTATATATGGTAGTAGTTACCCAATTTGATTAGTACTTATACGACCTATATTGGATTAGGTTGCACTCGATCTTTACCGTAACGCATTTTCTGTGATATACTTGATATACACTCACTCAAGGTGAGTTCATAGCCCCACGTTTTACATGATTTGTTTTATAAGTTTTTAGGGTGAGAAACATGCACTGTTTTATAATTGGACACAAGTGGATAAGTTTTACATTATGATTACGTGTTGCCTAAGTAGCGATAACCCTAGTTGACGCCATTCTCATGAACTGTCAGTTACTGGATTGTGAGCACGAATGTTATGAATAGATCTATTAGGATTCACATCCCCGTTCGGGTGATTAGCTATCACTGGGCAAACGAACGTATACCATGTTGAACATAGGATGTTACGGGTTAGAAGACATTGCGATGTTGAGGACTGTTAGAACTATCATCTAAGGGCAATTAGGCCATTTATTGGTATTCTTTATGTCCGAGCTTCTGTGTCATGAGCTTAGAGGAAATGTAATTACATTTATATGATGTCTGATATGTTTGCATATCGCAATACAATTGGGAAGGAAATATTGTGGTCATACTATATACGATTATCAAACCTAATAAATTCACAAACATGATTGTTAACGTTTTTAAAGAAATGTTTTTCAGTACAGAGGGACAATTAAGCTCAGAGGTGCAAGGCGATACATTTGGTATTGTTTTGATTTGGATATCATGCATTAAAGATTTTGTCGCATTACATTTTGTATATCTGTCATGGGCTAGAAATCTTTGTATTTTGAACAAGTGAACAAGTGAAGCTTCGGGCTTATGTAACAAATACTTTGTTAAATCCAATGTATCGGTTTTGAATGACTTTTTGGCCGTTCTATATATATCTTGTGTTATTGATCTATGAAATAACACACCCCGAACCCTTATTCCGCTGCGACCCAATTTGGGGGTGTTACAACATAAGTTTATCTATGCATTTACATTATGTGCAACTAATTAACAACATTGTGTTAATCTTTGCAGCGATATTTTGATGTTGACTTGACAGTCAAAAACTTGGTAATGCATCGTCTTGGTAAACTGCTAAGGAATTTCAGAATGAAACTGAGAGAAACATACATATTGCCCAAGCTAAATACACCTTCAAAACTGAATGAACTCCCGGCCAAGTATAGTGCAATTGTAAAAGCAGAAGAATGGGTCGAGTTTGTAAACTACACGACCACTGATGCATACAAGGTTTTAATTAGTCATCTTTATTTAAGTCTATATGTCATTTCATAATAAGCAGCTGTAATCTTCTCAGCAGCTTTAACAATCCAGCAGCATTAACTTTTCCACTGGCAGTCTTAACTTGAACTAGCAGTAGTAACTTTCAATGGCAGCATTAACTCCTACTGGCAGCATTAACTGTATTGCCAGCAGTAGTAAACACGACATATATTTCATTGTATTTCTCCAGCAGTACTAACTTTATACTAGCAATACTAAGTTATACTAGCAGTAGTAATATATTAACTAGCAGTACTAACTATGTACTAGCAGTAGTAACATATTTACTCTAGCAGTACTAACCACTTGGTATCTTTTCCTTGAAGATCATCAGCAGCACTATCTTTACTTGAGCAGCATTAATCTTTAACAGCATCAAGAAGGCTTTTAATCCCAACACTTGTGATTTTGTGTTTTTAGGAGAAATCAGCTAGAGGTAAAATGGCGCGTTCCAAAAATGTTTATCATCATAAAATGGGACGAGGTGGATATGTTTTTGTGAAAGAGAAAATGGTAAGATTACATAATGTTTGTTTTACAAATTGAGAGATGAGTTTGAGAAATGAATCTGTTTACATTGCACAATTTGCACATTTGCATTTAATACCCTCATATTTTCGTTTATCTTGGTTTAACTTTACATGTGTATGCATTTGATGTTTATTAGATCGAAAATAAAGAAATTGAAGCAGATGAAGAACCCCCGCGTGGTATAATGTGGTTGAAAGGAAGGGTAAACAAAGACGGAGAATTTACAGATGATGAGATTAGATCAGTGGGAGATAAACTTGTAAGTTTGACTGCAAATTCTATTATTATGCTTATTTACGTTTAATAACCTATTTCCCATATTTTTGTGCAGAAAGAAGCTGATGACAAGATCAAGGAAGGAACCTTGAATCTTGATGATGGCACTGATGCCATGACAGTTGTGTTTGGTAAGGAAAAGGGAGGTTATGCAAGAGGAGTGGGAAGTGGAGTTACATACAAGAGGTATTTTCATCTTCCTCGAAGCAGACAAGCAACTGATGAAAGAATTGAGTTACTTCAAACTCAACTTGATAATGAGAGACGCGAGCGTCAACAAAAAGATGAATTGGTCAAGAAATTGTCCACCGAGATGACAGAAAAAGATGTATTGGTCAATAAATTGTCCAATGAGATGACAGAAACAAAGGGAATGCTTAGTCAACTGATGAATCAGTTGGCTGCACAAGGGGTGCAGTTGAATTTGTCATCTCAATTTCAAGTAGCCTCAGATGTAAGCCATTTTTTATGTTGTTAACAATTTCATTTTCTAATGCTAACACCACTGATGCTAATGATTGCAGGCATTGAACATAAACTGATGAGTCAATGTATTTCTTAATTTATATTGCAGGTCTCCAATGGGCGCTTATGAGGTGGACATAACTCAGTCAAGTGTTGTTGTACGTGATAAAGATGCGAGAATTCAGAAGAAGTCTAATAGGCTTGTAATTACTTCGGAAAAGGTAATGGAAACAATTGTTTTGATTTTTGAATTTTACATACATGACTAATGTACCGTGTTTTATATATACATATAGGAACCTGTTAAAACTGTCAGACCTAAGAAAACGCCTAAGTCACGAAGAAATGGGTCTTAAGATTCCCAATCGCAAGGAAATGTGTCTCCAACACAAGAACTACCCAGAGTATGTATTTCAACATGTGTATTGTTATTCTTTTGTTTAAATAATCTCTGATATATACATGCAAAAATTCTTTTTTTAGGCATCTAAGTGCAAACTGTGGCACTTAAAGAAATCAAGTATTGTTGCTTTGGGTACCGTATACAAGTCTGCGGGAAAACAAATGCTGCATAACCAAGCGCTCCTAAATGATTGCTACAAAGTGTCAATTTATTCATTGTTAGTGGATGCAGCATGCATACCGAACGTAGGAAATAATGGGTTAAAAACAGTTAAGGATGGCGTAGGTGGTTTCTTTGCATGGCTAATGAATCAAGTTGTTATTGATGAGGAGGTACATACATGTGTTTTTTCAACCTACATATATTTAATTCAATGTTTGATACAAGCGTTTTTTGTTTACTGCAGGTTACACCACCAACTACGATACAAAAAGTTAATATATATATATATAATATATAAGCAAACACTCAACCAATTGCCTTTGACAAAGGCAAGAAGTCAAAATTCACTAAATAAAATATATATGTAACCGGAAGTATGAGTTCCCGGGTCGTTTTGTCCCAACGAGGCTTGAATGGAAAATCGAATGACGGATTGATGATTGATGTTTGAATATGACAAGGTTATGATGGGTTTTCTATTTCTACCAATTAAATATACAAAAACGATTAAATAAAACCTAAAAACGAAAGCTAAATAACTTAAATCCTAAAACGGGCACGAAAAACGAGGGTAAAAAACCTAAATTTTGCAATTTAAACCCTAGAACAAATTTAAAAGCTAAAATAGATTCTAGATGACAAATAACTAAGTTTAAAAAAACTAGACTAAAAACGGAGGTCGTTTGACCCAAAAACGAGTCAAGACAAGAACGGGGATAAATCCCGTTCTTTAGAAAATGAAGTTTTGAAAAAATGAATCTACGAAACTTTTAACATTTTTCCTACAAAATATATGAAAAAAAGAAAATTTTAGAAAAAAGATTTATATTTTTCTGATTAATATTTTATTTTTTATGATTTTTTAAAGTTTAAAAAGAAAATAAATTATAAAAAATACTAAACGCGTATAAAAAATCTGAAAAATTTACACAAAATAGCTAAAGTGACAAGGGTCCTAGGAAAAATAAGCTAGGTCTTACAGCTTATCAAATAAGATGTCAAATAAGCCCAACCAGCTTATAAGCTTAATGGGGGCAAAACCCCTTTAAATACCAAAGCACCCAAGGGTCTAACAGAAAAGACCCAAGGGCGCAGCGGTAGTGTGTGTTGTGTTTATAAAGGGTGAGAGTGGTCGAGGTCGGGGGTTCGAGTCTTGCTCACCCCTGACTTCCCACTTTCCCCTTTTTTTTGAAAACTTTTTTAACAAAGTTAAAAAGGGCTTATAAATAAGCAAATTTTATAACTACAAGTTTTTACAAGAGCTTATAAATAAGCTGGAAAATGAGCTTAAAAGTGACAGAATGGCTTTTTAACTAATCCTTAAACTGTTAATAAGCAAATAAGTTCAAATAAGCTTTAACTAAACTAAATAAGCTAAAAATGGCTTAAGGCCATCATAATAAACAAGCATGAACAAAATGAGCACAAAATAAGCAATAGAAAAGCAAAATTAAGCAAATAAGCCAAAGGCTTTGGGCTGCAGGCCAAAAAGGCCCTTGGGGCACTTTTAGGGCTTATTTTTAAGCCCTTAAAGTGAGACCCAATGGCTGGGCTTATAGGGGCTTAAAGCACACCCTATAAGCTTTCTAAAAATGCTTTTTAGAAAGAAAATGGTGAGCTTAATGACAGCTTAAAGGGGCTGTCAAAACTGTCTTTTGCACCAGGGGACCTTGTGGCTTGGCAGATTATGAAATAAGCTCAAATAAGCTCAACATAAACTAAAGGGGCCAAAATTGCTTAAGGCCAACCTAATAAGCACTAATGAACAGCTTAAAATCAAAATCAAGCAAGGAAAAAAATGGAATAAGCCAAAGGGCTTATAACTGTTTTGCAAACAGTTGGGACAGCTTTTGGGGCTTAATTTTAAGCCCCTTAAGCTGTTCTTGAGGCCAAGTGGGGCCCACAGCCTTGGTGATTTGCCAATAAGCTTCAATAAGCCCCACTTATTTTGGGGTTTGAAACACCAATAAGCACCTCAAAATGAGCACAAATGAGCTTATGAACCTAGCAGTTCTAACTTTAAAGTTAGTCCTGCTAGTTTTAAAGCTTAATGCTGCTAGCTCAATATAAGCTCAGAATCCTAAAAAGCTATTTAAACTGATTTAATTCACCTAATGCAACAAGGAATAAGCAAAAAACAATAAGCCACAAGCTCAAATAAGCTAATTGAGCTAGTGAGCTTAAGGCTGTTTTTCAAACAGCCTTAAGCCTACTTTTGGCTTAATTATAAGCAACCTAGAGAGGGGATTTAGGCTTGAGCTTATGAGGTCTTATGAAAGGGCTTATTGGCTTTCTAGAAAAGCCAAAAGCTTGAACTAAGGTTCACTAATAAGCTAGAAAAGTGGGCTTAAAGGCAAGCCCTTAGCACCAGGGCAGTTTTTTCAAAGAAATTTTATGAAAGAGTGAGCTTAAAAATAAGCACCCTAATAAGCTCAAAACCAAAAATCAACTTAAAACAGATGAAAAGTGCCTTGAAATGAACTGGTGCACAAAATTCTAGAACCTAAAACACTGATTTAACCCCTAATTTTTGAGAATGAAAATGGGCAAATTTTGACTTTTAAAATCACAAAGACTATGTTGACAGAATTGAATAAAATGTAAGTAAAACCTAAGGACCTAACTAACTATCTTTGACACACACAAATGACATAATTCTAAACCTTACTTCAGGTTTTCAAAGGCTTAAACAAATAAGCTAAAAAATAAGAAAATGCAGAAAATAAGCTTAAATGAAAAAAAAGACTTACAAACCCCTTTTTGCTCTAAACAAGGGTGTCAATGCTCATTAGAGCTTAATAAACAAAGCTCTAGCTTGTATTTAACAAGCTAGTGAGTCCATAAGCCCATCCATATCCGGCTTATCATCCAAAATTATAAGCTGTGGTAATTTGGGAGGTTTTTCTTGATTTTTAGATTTTCTACTTAACTTTTTAGTTTACTCAATGAAGAAAGCTTATAAATAAGCTATTCTAAGAGCTTTTAAACTTACTTTAACACAATTTAACAACTTAACACTTGGAATTTAATGATTTAAACTTAACTTAAATACCTAAAAATTTCATTAAAGTTTAAAATTGATACAATGCTGAAAGAAAAAGTTGAATAAGCTGAAAATAAGTAAAATGACTTAATGAAAATTACAAGTAAACTAAGATTAAGCTAAGATGCCTTTAAGGCTTACTGGCAGGTTGCCCCTTGAGTTTATATTTCTAGTAAATTGCTAATTCAGCCCTTGTTTTTTCTTTATAGTCTTTTTCTTCTTTTAATACACTTAGGGATTTGTCATTTTTGGTCCCTCAAGTTATATTTCTTCTGATTTTGACTTATTCTTGACTTTGACTTTGACTTTGTCGGGGTTGACTTTGACTTTGACTGTTTGACTTGATTGACTTTTGGCTTCGATTTGGCTTTGTCTTCACACACTTTTCCATTCCGTGCTTAGTTTTGTCGTCTTTGGCTTTGTTTTTCGTCCTTTTGTGAATATCCGTTTCCTGCACAACACAAATGCAAAACAAACATATATTTGGCAATTTCTGTCTGTTTTTGGTCTTTTAAGTCCGTTTTTAATGGAAAAAGGTATGTGTAATTAAGCACATACCAAAATCCCCCATACTAAGGTATTGCCGTGTCCTCACGCAATGTTATGAAGTAAACATTTACGAAAACTAAGAATCTCAATCCCCCTCGACTAATAACCTCAAAAAGTAGCTAAGTGTTCGTCAAGGGGAACTAAAGAATCAATAGCTTCGACAAGTCCCGTTTTCACCATTTTTTTATCTATACACTAACTATCCCTAATATTTTTGATTTTTCTTTTTCTTTTCTTGACTGCCTGTTTGACTTCCTTTATTTTATCAACACTGGGGTCATAGAATGAGAAGCGCCCATAGAATAATCTACGGATGTCCTGACGGATAAATTCATCGTCCCCGATTTTTCACTAGTTCCAAACCAAGCAATTAAACAAGATCATTTGTCAATATAAGTCTAAATGTTAAGCACTCATACTTATGACTTGTGAACTTTTAACTCCCAAATGAATATATGATTTAAATGTGTGTACTCATTTCAACTCAACCATAGATCAACTTATTTCCATAGTCGTAATTCAAGATGAATCATGACTCAAAGCAACAACTTATTAGGTCCTTGTAACTTGATTTTAAAGAACGAAATTTTAACTGTAGAACTTTTTGCAACATCTTCATCATCATAATCATAAGTTCTTAAAGCTAGGAATGCGTTGCTTAGTTTGAACACCTACCTAGGCCTCGCTCCCTAGTAGGATATCACAACCAACGACCGATGTTCTTAGTTTGAAAACCCACCCCGTTGCTAGCGTAGTGGGAAATCACATCAACACCTTCTTCCTAATATGGCTAAGGATAGGTGTCTTAGTTTGAACCCTCACCTAGACCTCGCTTCCTGGTGAGATATCACAACACACCAAATCCCTAGAAGTAAAGATGTCTTAGTTTGAACCCTCACCTCGTGGTTAGCGGAGTGGGATATCACGACACATCTTTTACTTGTTCCATAAAATGTATGCTTCATTGGCATAATTTCAATATTCATGCATTTTTGCATTCATATTTCATTCATGCTTTTTTTTGGCATTTTAACTTTCAAATTACTAAGAACAGAAAAATCTCGCTTTAAAGAATCAAGTTACAAATTTGAAGCTTTTTCTAAAAACATCGATTGACTTAGTTGAATTGAAATGAGCACGTATGATTAGGTGGATTAGAAGCTAATGGCGTGAAAAAAGCCACAAGTTACTATATAAGTTTTTGAAAAATCTTGCTAAAGCACATAAACTTATATTTAACTTCTATCACTTCTTTTTTTTATTCTTCACCTCCCCCTTATTAAAATTCGAAGCAATAGAATTCGTGAAAGCTTAGCCTACAAGCGGTAAGTTGAGGAACTAGCTAGGGCTCAACACGCCCGATCGAGTCAAAAATTATTCTCATTCTACCAATAGGAAAGTCAAAACTGTGACAAAACACTTATTTTATTTTTATTTTTTATTTTTTTTGCATAAAATTTTGGTGGTGAAAACGGGATTGCGTGATAACTACGGTGCAGGCAAAAATCAAATCGAGATTTCCCCCCCCCCCCATACTAGAAACTATACATCGTCCTCGTTGTTTTATAAGCGGACCTACGTAAATATAAGGTCCGTTTATGATGGGTGCCATAAGTTAAAAACGTTAGGTCGATTAGATTTGGTTACTGGTACTCCCAAAATGAAGCTGAGGATGTGAACTCTTGTGGATTGAAGGGTAATACTGTGGGGAAAACACGAGAGAATTCACGATCCGAGAAAACTCCTGTGACATACACACAAGCATACAAATAGGACAAAACACGAGTAATGGATGATGTAAGCTCCTCACACCAACACTTTTTACTACATACTACTACTGGATAAGCATGGGGTGCCTACCACGCAGCGCTTGTTAGGTCGCTATGCGTGACCGTCCCGAATTTATTAGTCCATGGGGAACGTCTGGAGATCCGGGGCAACCTCGGTTGGTATGTCCCCTCCAAAGTAGTGTTTCAAACGATGACCATTCACTTTGAAATTTTGCCCGGAGTTTTGGGATAACTCGACAGTGCCATATGGAAAAACTTGGGTTACAGTGAATGGTCCACTCCAGCGGGTCTTAAGCTTGCCTGAGAAAATCTTTAATCTAGAGTTAAAGAGGAGGACTCGATCACCGACATTGAAAACGCGATTTTTGATCTTGGAGTCATGGATTCTCTTTGTTTTCTCCTTATAAATTAAAGAATTTTCAAGCATGATCACGAAGTTCATTATGTTCGGTGAGCTGTACTTTTCTGTGATCACCCGCGGTGTTGATATCACAAAGTTGTATGCTTAAGGCCAATAAGCTTTGTGCTCCAAACTCATTGTGGTAGATGACATGCCTTTCCATAAACAAGCTTGTACGGAGTGCACCCGATGGGTGTTTTGTAAGCTGTACGGAAGGCCCAAAGTGCGTCATCTAATTTATCCGACCAAGAGGCACGATTTTCGCCTACTCTCCTTTCAAGAATTCTTTTTAAGCCACGATTTGATACCTCCACTTGTCCACATTGTTGTGGATGATACGCTGGTGGAGAGACGATGAGTGACTACGTATTTAGCATGGACCTTTGAAACTGGTCATTTGCAAAAATGGGTTTGCGATCATTATGATTGCACGAGGGGCACCAAATCTGGAGAAGAGAGTTTTAAGAAATTTGCAAACAACTCGGGCATCATTGGTGGGGAGCGCTTTTGCTTCAACCCATTTTGATAAGTAATCGACTGCCACGAGTATATATTTGTTCCCTCTTGAAGACGGGAACGGCCCCATAAAATCAATGCCCCAAATGTCAAAGATTTCGCAAACTTGGATAGAGTTTTGTGGCATCTCATCACGTTGCGAAATTTTGCCTTGACGTTGACAAATGTCACATCGGGTGACAAAGTCATGGGCATCCTTGTAGATCGTGGGCCAATAAAATCCTGAATCGAAGATCTTTTTAGCGGTGTAATTGGCACCGTAGTGTCCCCCGGTGGGTCCACTGTGGCAAGCTTTAAGAATGTCAAAAGCTTCTTGCCCCAAAACACAACGCCTAATTACTTGGTTTTTCACAACTCAGATCTTGAATAGAAAGGGGTCGTCCCAGAAATAATGTTTGACATCTTTGAAAAACTTGTTTTTCGGTTGGGTCGACATTCCTTTGACAATGAAAATTTCCGCATGTAATTTGCGGCAAAGTCGGCAAACCATGGGGTACTATCATCACGAAGAGCAACCGATCCAAGAGTTTCGAGTGGAAATGTTTCCGTGATTTCCTTGTTCTCGAACTCATTTTGGTGAGGGTTCTCAAGTCTGGAGAGATGATCGGCGGCAAGATTTTCTGCTCCTTTTTTGTCTCGTATTTCAATATCGAATTCTTGGAGCAAAAGGATCCACCGCATTAGTCTTGCCTTAGCATCCTTTTTAGCAAAGAGATACTTTATAGCAGAATGATCGGTATACACTATGCTTTTGGATAAATGAGATATGAACCGGAATTCTCAAAAGCGTAAACTACGGCAAGTAATTTTTTTCGGTCGTAGCGTTGTGTGCTTGAGCTTCGCGGACATTGTCGTGCTGGCATAGTGGTATTGGTTGGAAAATGCTTGTTCTTTCGTTGCCCTAGGGACTGCCCCATTGCAAAGTTGCTTGCATCTACATTGTTCGAAGGGCAAGTCCTAGTCGGGAGCAATCAAAATTGGAGCCTCGGTCAATTTTCTTTTAAGTGTATTAAAGGATTCGATACACTCTTTTGAGAAGAAAAATGGAGTCTCTTTTTCAGCAATAGTGGGTAATTTAACGACGCGGCAATTTTTGAAATCTTGTATGAAACGTCGGTAAAAACCGGCATGCCCAAGAAAACTACGGACACCTTTCACAGTAGTCGGGTGAGGGAGCTTGGCTATAACTTCAACCTTAGCACGATCAACCTCAATTCCTGACTTAGAAATTTTGTGTCCAAGAACAATGCCTTCTTTAACCATAAAATGGCTTTTCTCCCAATTTAGGGACAAATTTGGTGTCTTTACCAAAACCCTCGTTTTAAACATTTTTTTCCAAATTGGGATAGGCATGTAGAGAAAGGAATCTCCGAAGACCGAGTAAGTCATCCATGAAACACTTCCATTGTTTTTTGATCATATCATGGAAGATTGCCATCATACATCGTTGAAACGTGCCGGGTGCGTTGCATAGCCCAAAAGGCATGCGGCGATAGGCGAACGTTCCGTATGGGCAAGTGAATGTTGTCTTCTCTTGATCCTTCGGGTCAATGGGAATCTGAAAATAACCCGAGAAGCCATCGAGGAAACAATAGTATTGGTTTCCCGCGAGTCTTTCGAGCATTTGATCCATGAAGGGCAATGGGAAATGGTCTTTTCGGGTGGCTTCATTCAACTTTCTGTAGTCAATGCACACTCTCCACCTCGTGACCAATCGAGTTGGTATCAAATCATTATCATCATTCTTGACGACGGTTATGCCACCCTTCTTTGGTACACAGTGTATCGGGCTTACCCATGGACTGTCAGAGATCGGATAAATTAATCCGGCGTCAAGAAGTTTTTCAACCTCTTTTTTGATGACGTCATGGATCTTTGGGTTTACCCATCTTTGACTCTGAACTGTTGGTTCGTAGTCCTCTTCCATAAGGATTTTGTGAGTACAAAACTCTGGATCAACACCCTTGATATCGGGAGAGGTTTCCAAGCGATGGACTCGTTGTGGGACTTTGAACTTGATATGAGAGAGGGGGGGAGGGACTTATCCTTATCTTTTAAATCTTTCGCAAATTTTGACTGGAACTTGGTCGTCGCCTTCCAAAAATCGTCTTCTTAATGAGGTGGCACGTCCTTGAGTTCACCTCGGGAGGCTCATCAAATGTGAATTAGCTTCAGCAAACTTTAAGTTCTTCCTGGATTACTGGGTGGAATAATCTTTTATGATTCTGGAAGATGAGGCAACGGTCACTTATTGAGAAGTGTTTCTAGAAATAAGAATGTCACCCTCCGAAATATAGTAAGTAGATCCAAATTCACGTGGAAATTGGTCATCATCGACAGTTTAAAAGCATTTGCTTCTTCACAAGAAGGAGAAAAATCACTATCTCGAAAAGGAGTTAGAATGTTATTGGTGAAGTAATTTGAACAATTGGTTGTAATCGAGAAGGTTTAACGTATGCTACTGAATCAAAAAAATACCTAGAAACTATCTCTGCGAGTATCTCTATCACAGGCCATACACATGACGTCGATTCGTTCGCCGTCATATGTATTGTAATTGCCGTGTATCTCGAAGTTTGGTCCAGATTGAAGGTGATGGCCTCTTTGCCAACACGAAGGGTTATTTCACCTTCGTAAACATCTATTAATGCACGACTGGTCTTTAAGAAACTTCTCCCGAGGATTAAAGGTACTCGGGGGTCTGGCTTCAAATTCAACAACCTCAAATCATGCCGGAAACTGGACTTTCCACCATTAAATGTACGTCTTTAGCAATACAGATTGGTTCGTGATTGAACGGTCTGCTTAGCTCTAGCATTCATGCAAGTTGGGGTTAGTTGGGAAGAGAGGAGATCTTTACAGACAGAATATGGCATAGATAATGCTTGCGCCGAGATTGGCCTAGGGCGTTGACATGTATTAATCCAGTAAATTCACATGGAATGAGAATTCGGCCAGGGTTCTCCAGTTTTTTAGGTAACTTAGTTTGGTTGACTGCTGAGAATTCGCATTCAAAGGAGTTCTAGCCATTTCATCAACTTCTTTTTGTTTTCGATTAAGGTTTTTAGAGTCGAGGCAAATTTCGGCATAAGGGTCAAGGCATCCGTAAAGCTAATTTCAAAACTCAAATCTCTAAAGATTTCGTAGAATTTCTCAATTTGATCGTTAGCTTTTTCACGGCGTCTTTCATCATTTCTTCTTGAAGGAAATGGAATTGATGTTCGTTGGTTAGGCATCGGAGCACTAACGGGATCAACATTATTGTCGGAAGTTGGTTTTTGATTTTAAAAAATTCACTAGACTTGAAATACCGGAGTGGACAGGTCTTCGGTGCTTCCGTTATTAGTAGGAAGCATCGTATCCTTTGTAACCTCGGTATCACGATTCATCACTTTCGGAGAAGAAGATGAAGTAGAAGGAATCGCGGGTCCTTGATATGCAACACCACTTCGGGTGGTGATACCTTTCAAATCTTCCTTCGGGTTGGTAATGGTGTTACCCGGGAGAGTTCCCGAACCTGAAGTAGAGGCAGTATTCATTTTGATAAAGTTACTTAGCATACTTTCAAGCCTTTGGTTTGAAGTAGCCAAGTTGTTCAATTGAGCTTGCAGGTTTTGACCTTGGTTTTGCAAAACTTGATTTTGGTTTTGCATATTCCTCATAACCGTATCATTAGCCTTTACGTAACTATCAAAATTGGTCTTAGACACACCTTGTGCTCGAGGAGGGGAGTTGGTAAACAGGAGCTTGATTAAGTTAGGGGTTGATTACCTGGGGTTGATAAATTGGTCCTGACTTGAAATTTATTACCCCGAATTTTGGTTAAATTGTTCCCCTGATTTTGGTTGAAATTGATCCCCCGATTTTGGTTGTTTTGATGGTCTTACATAGGTGGAAAACCGGGAGGTCGAATTTGGTTTGCAACCATTGGAGGTCGGGCACTGGTACTTCCTTGATTGAAATTGGCCCCAACGGATTGAGATAATGTAAGCTTGGATGTTGTCATGTTAAACTTTCCTCGGTGGCGGGACAACTTTGTTATGTTTGAGCTCCGCGCAAGTCAGCAACTTCCTTGACGCTTTTACGGGACGCAGGAGTTTTTTTTTTTGGTGAGCGGGAGCTTGGGATTGATTTTTCTTATCAAGGAGTAATGCTTTGCCATTTTATTTGAGTTCGGAGAATCGGGAGAGTTACGGAGTGGGAAGTGCTTGTACTCACTTTAAGCACCAAGACGGGTTTGCTTCGGTGAATTACGAACTTTGGATTTTGCTATCGGATGTCTTTTTAGACATTCTCGGTGCATTTTATCCAAAAAGTTTACCACTGCGGGGAATTTTAATGAATCTTGATCATTTGAGTTCAAGGCATTATAGAATGTATCGATTTGTGCAATTCCGTAAACCCATGATGAGGGATGCCCTAAGAAGATCATTGAAAACGTCCATGCTTATAAAATGATTCGTAAAATCTTTGCTGAGAATCTATGATTTCATTTCTAAGAGTTGTCGTTTTAGAAGGAGGAAAATATTTGTTAATGTATTTCGACACAAGATCAATCCCATGTAAGAATCGAATCGAGGGGGTTCTTTGTCACGCCAAATCGGCTTGCTCTCTCGAGGGAAATGGGAAAAGCTTAAGCCTACCAGACGTACTCAGGAGTTCGGAAACTTCATCGTAGAAGTGATCTTGTTGAAATTATTGAATGTGAGCATGTGGGTTTCTTTATCATGTCAAAAAATTGCTTGTTTTGAAACAAGATTAAGTAGGACCATGCTTGATCTCAAAATTGTTTGCGTGATCTCGGGAAAAAAACGATCGATCCTCGTAACCCTCGGTGGGTGCTTCGGAGCATTTGAGCCATAGTACGATTATCAGCCATCGTATACTATTGGAGATGAAGTTTCCTGATTGTTATTCGGTTTTCTCAAAGATTGGTGATTCAACAGAAGTTTGTCAAGACTTGATGGTGTCGACGTCTACGGCTTGAGAACGACGTGCGGCATGCACTAAAATAGGAAATTCAAAAAGATAATTCACACTAATTTTTTTGGCTTTTTCAATGATTATTCACAATGATTTTAAGGACAATGAGATAAGACAACTTCAACCAAATAATTCTACTTACTTACGGTAGCTACTCAAAAAGATAAACGCAAGGTGATCGGAGGAGTAGGATAACGCGAAGCTTATTTCTCCTTTCGGGTCGTAGTTCCTCGGAACAACCCTCCTTATACCCACTTTATAGTTTGTTTAACTTTTCAAGGTGAGCCGTATGTCGTAAGAGACACAAATGGCAAGTTTTTAAATCTTTTGTTCGAGTTGGGAACCAACAAGTTCACCGGAAGTTATTATGATAATACCTCAATTGAGAATATTATATTTTGGTATTTTTACCAATTTGTGAATTTTTTTTTTTTTTTTATGGACAATGTTTTTATATTTTTGGTTTTTCTTTTGTTTTTATATGATAATTATACTAAAAGAAATGAAAAATATTTTTGTATTTTTTTTATATTTTTATGAAAATAAAAGAAATATTCACAAATTCAAACACAATTTGTCAAACGTAACGATAATCGTTTTCACAGCCTCCCCGGCAGCGGCGCCAAAAATTGATTCGTCAATAATATATATATATATATATATATATATATATATATATATTACTATTATCTATCTATTTTATATATATATTATATATTATATATTAATAAATTTATTTAATATTTATATTATATATTATTATATATATATATATATTTATATATTATATTTATATTATATATAATTTTTATATATTTATAGACGAATCAATTTTTGGCGCCGTTGCCGGGGAGGCTGTGAAAACGATTATCGTCACGTTTGACAAATTGTGTTTGAATTTGTGAATATTTCTTTTATTTTTATAAAAATATAAAAAATACAAAAATATTTTTCATTTCTTTTAGTATAATTATCATATAAAAACAAAAGAAAAACCAAAAATATAAAAATGATTGTAACAAAAAAAAAAAAAAAAATTCACAAAATTGGTAAAAACTACCAAAATATAATATTCTCAATTGAGGGTATTTATCATAATAACTTTCCGAGTGAATTTGTTGGTTTACCATCTCGGAACAAAAGATTTAAAAAACTTGGCCATTTGTGTCTCTTACGGACATACGGCTCACCTTGACCAGTTAAACAAATATAAAGTGTGGTATTAGGGAGGGTTGTTCCGAGGAACTATGACCGGGGAAAGGTGAGAAATAAACTTGCGTTATTCATACTCCTTCCGATCACCTAGGTGCCGTTTATCTTTTTGAGAGCTACCGTGAAGTAAGTAGATTATTTGGTTGAAGTTGTCTTATCTCATTGTCCGTTAAAATACATTGTGAATAAATCATTGAAAAACCAAAAAAAATTAGTGTAAATTTCTTTTTGATTTCTATTTTGTACAATGAGCACTCGTTCTCAAGCCGTAGACGTCGACAAACAACAAGTCTGACAAACTTCTGTTGAATCACCAAATCTTGAGAAACCGAAAACAATCAGGAAAACTTTCAATCTCTCCTATAGTTTCGATGGCTGTAAACGTACTATGCCTCAATTGCTCATGAAGCACCCAACCGCAGAGGTTACGAGGATGCAGTTCGTTTGTTCCCATTGAGATCAACGAACAACTTTGAGATCAAGCATGGTCTACTTAATCTTGTTCAAAACAAGCAATTTTTTGGACATGATAAAGAAGACCCACATTGCTCTCATTCCGATTTTTCAACAAGTATCACTTCTACGATGAAGTTTTTCCGATCGTCCTGAGTAGATCGGTAGGCTTATGCTTTTCCCATTTTACACTCGAAGAGTGCAGCCCGGATTTGGCGTGACAAAGAACCCCCTCGATCGATTTTACATGGATGTCTTGTGTCGGAAATTCATTAACAAATTTTTTCCCTTCTTTAAACGACAAATCTTAGAATGAAATCATGAGATTACAGCAAAGATTGACGAATCATTTTTATGAAGCATGGACCGTTTCATTGATCTTCTAGGGCATGCCCACGCATCATGGGTTTTTCGGTAATTGTCACATAATTCGATACATTCTATAATGCCTTGAACTCAAATGATCAAAGATTCATTGAATTCCGCCGCATGGTGGTAACTCTTTTGGATTAAAATGCTCCGAGGATTGTCTAAAAAATCATCGAGATGCAAATCCAAAGTGGTAATTCACGAAGAGCAAACCGTTGTTGCTTAAGTAGTACAAGCATCTCCACCTCCCGGTATCTCTCCCGATGTTCCGAACTCAAAGATATGTCAAAGCTTACTCCTTTGATAGATAAATCAATACCAAGCTCCCGGGAACCACCAAAAACTCCTGCGTCCGTAAAAGCGGTCAAGGAAAGTTGCGTGACTTGCGGCGGAGCTCATTCATATCAAAGTTGTCCCGCCACCGATGGAAATGTTTATCATGACAACATCCAAGCTTACGTTTCTCAAGCCGTTGGGGCCAATTTCAATCAAGGAAGTACCAGTGCCCGACCTCCAATGGTTGCAAACCAAATTCGACTCCCAAGTTTTCCACCTATGCAAAAACCATCAATCAACCAAAATCGGGGGAATCAATTCAACCAAAAATCGGGGAAACAAATTTTAACCTAAATGCGGGGGAAATAATTTCAGTCAAGGACCAATTTATCAACCCCAGGTTAATCAACCCCCAACTTATCAAGCTCCTGTTTACCAAGCTCCCGCTCCTCAGGCACAAAGTGTGTCTAAGACCGATTTTGATAGCTACGTAAAGGCTAATGATGCGGTTATGAGGAATATGCAAAACCAAAATCAAGTTTTGCAAAACCAAGGTCAAAACCTGCAAGCTCAATTGAACAACTTGGCTACTTCAAATCAAAGGCTTGAAAGTATGCTAAGTAACTTTATCAAAATGAATACCGCCTCTACTTCAGGTTCGGGAACTCTCCCAGGTAACACCATTACCAACCCTGGGAAGATTTGAAAGGTATCACCACCCGAAGTGGTGTTGCATATCAAGGACCCGCGATTCCTTCTACTTCATCTTCTCCTCCGAAAGTGATGAATCGTGATACCGAGGTTACAAAGGACACGATGCTTCCTACTAATAACGGAAGCACCGAAGACGTCCAACCTCCGGTTATTCAAGTCCAATCTCAAAATCCAACTTCCGAGCCAGTTGTTGATCCCGTTAGTGCTCCAATGCCTAACCAACGAACATCAATTCCATTTCCTTCAAGAAGAAATGATGAAAGGCGCCGTGAAAAAGCTAACGATCAAATTGAGAAATTCTACGAAATCTTTAGAGATTTGAGTTTCGAAATTAGCTTTACGGATGCCTTGACCCTTATGCCGAAATTTGCCTCGACTCTAAAAACCTTACTCGAAAACAAAGAGAAGTTGAGTGAAATGGCTAGAACTCCTTTGAATGAGAATTGCTCAGCAGTCATCCTAAACAAGTTACCTAAAAAACTTGGAGACCCTGGCCGATTTCTCATTCCATGTGAATTTTCTGGGATTAATACATGCAACGCCTTGGCCGATCTCGGCGCAAGCATTAATCTTATGCCATATTCCGTCTGGAAAGATCTCTCTCTTCCCGAACTAACCCCAACTTGCATGACGCTAGAGCTAGCGGACCGTTCAATCACTGAACCAATCGGTATTGCTAAAGACGTCCGTTTAATGGTGGGAAAGTTCCAGTTTCCGGCAGATTTTGATGATTTTTTTTTATGGTCGTTGATTTTGAGCCAGACCCCCGAGTACCTTTAATCCTCGGGAGAAGTTTCTTAAAGACCAGTCGTGCATTAATAGATGTTTACGAAGGTGAAATAACCCTTCGTGTTGGCAAAGAGGCCATCACCTTCAATCTGGACCAAACTTCGAGATACACGGCTAATTACAATCATATGACGGCGAACCGAATCGACGTCATTGAATTGGCATGTGAAGAATACTCGCAAGAAGTTCTAGGTTTTTCTGATTCAGTTGCATACGGTAATCCTTCTCCGGATTACGATCCAATTTGGTTTTCAAATTTATTCACCAAACTATAACTCCTTTCGGAGATAGTGATTTTCTCCTTCTCGAAGAAGCAAATGCTTTTATAGCTGTCAATGACGAGCCAATTTCACGGGAAATTGATGCTACTTACTATGATCCGGGAGGGTGACATATCTTATTCTAGAAAACACTTCTCAATAGTGAACCGTTGCCTCCTCTTCCGAATCATAAAGATTATTCACCCGGAATTCGGGAAGAACTTAAAGTTGTTGAAGCTAAATCATCATTTGATGAGCCTCCCGAGGTTGAACTCAAAGACTTGCCACCTCATTTGGAATACGCATTTTTGGAAGACGACAACAAGTTGCCAGTCATAATTGCGAAAGATTTAAAGGATGAGGAAAAGGCTCGCTCTTACTATGTTCTAAAAGTCCCACAAGCGAGCCATCGCTTGGAAGGCTACTACGATATCAAGGGTGTGTGATCCGAGTTTTGTTAATCACAAAATCCTTAATGGAAGAGACTACGAAATACACAAAAGTTCAGAGTCAAAGACGGGTAAACCCAAAGATCCATGACGTCATCAAAAAAGAGGTTGAAAAACTCCTTGACGCCGGATTGATTTATCCGATCTCTGACAGTCCATGGGTAAGCCCGATACACTGCGTACCAAAGAAGGGTGGCATAACCGTCGTCAAGAATGATGATAATAGTTTTTAATTTACACTCGATTGGTCATCTACGAGGTGGAGAGTGTGGCTTTGGACTACGTAAAGTGACTGAAGCCACCCGAAAAGACCATTTCCCATTGCCCTTCATGGATCAAATGCTCGAAAGACTCGCGGGAAACCAATACTATTGTTTCCTCGATGGCTTCTCGGGTTATTTTCAGATTCCATTGACCTGAGGATTCAAGAGAACGACAACATTCACATGCCTCACTAGGACATTGCCTATCGCCGCATGCCTTTTGGGCTATGTAATGCACCCGGCACGTTCCAACGATGTATGATGGCAATCTTCCATGACATGATCGAAAAAACAATGGAAGTGTTCATGGATGACTTCTCGGTCTTCAGAGATTCTTTCTCTACATGCCTATCCCCATTTGAAAAAATGTCTAACGGTGTGAATTGAAAGACACCAATTTTGTCCCTAAAATTGGAGTTAAGCATTTATGGTTAAAGAAGGCATTTTCTTGGACACAAATTGATACTTGTAAGGAATTGAGTTGATCGTGCTAAGGTTGAAGTTATAGCCAAGCTCCCTCACTCCGACCATGTGTAACAGGTTCATTTGTCCGTTAGTTTTCTTGGCATGCCGGTGTTTTACCGACGTTTTCTACAAGAATTTTCAAAAAAATTGCGTCTAATTGACCAATTTGCTTGAAAAAGAGACTCCATTTTTCTTCTTAGAAGAGTGTTATCGTCCTTTAATACCACTTAATAGAAAATTTGACCGAGGCTCCATTTTGATTGCTCCAGAATGGGACTTGGACTTCGAACTCATGTGTGATTGCAAAGCACTTTGCAGATTGGGGCAGTCCTTGGGCAACGATAAGAAACAAGCAATTTCCACACCATTCACTATGCACAGCAAGACAATGTCCTGAAGCTCAAGCACACTACGCTACGCGAAAAAGAACTTACTTGCCGTAGTGTACGCTTTTGAGGTAATTCCGGTCATATCCTCGTTTAATCCAAAAGCATAGTGTATACTGGGATCTTCTGCTATGAAGTATATCTTCAGCTTAAAAGGATGCTATACGGCAAGGATAATGCGGTGTGGATCCTTTTGCGCTCCAAGAATTCGACATTAAAAATAAGAGATAAAAAGGAGCAGGAAAATTCTTTGCCGGTACGATCATCTCTCCAGACTTGAGAACCCTCACCAAAATGAGTTCGAGAACAAAGAAATCACGGAAACATTTCCACTCGAAACTCTTGGATCGGTTGCTCTTCGTGATGATAGTACCCCATTGTTTGCCGATTTCGCAAATTACCATGCGGGAAATTTCATTGTCAAGGGAATGTCGTCTCAACAGAAAACAGTTTTTCAAAGATGTCAAACATTACTTCTGGGACGACCCCTTTCTATTCAAGATCTGGTGCTGACCATAGTAATTAGGCGTTCTTGTTGTTCGGGGCAAGAAAGCTTTTGACATTTTTAAAGCTTGCATAGTGGACACCAACCTGGGGGGACACTACACGGTGCAATTACACCGCTAAAAAGGTTCTTCGATTCAGTTTTTATTGGCCCACGATCTACCAAGGATGCCCATGACTTTGTCACCGATGTGCCATTTGTCAAAGTCAAGGCATATTTCGAAACGTGATGAGATGCCACAAAAACTCTATCCAAGTTTGCGGAAATCTTTGACTTTTGGCATTGATTTTATGGGGCCGTTCACGTCTTCACAAGAGGGACAAAAAATATACTAGTGGCAGTCGAATTACTTATCAAATGGGTTGAAGCAAAAAGCGCTTCCCACCAATGATGCCCGAGTTTGTTTGCATATTTCTTAAACTCTCTTTCCAGATTGGTGCCCATCGTTGCAAATCATAATCGATCGTCGAAACCCATTTTTGCAATGACCAGTTCATAAAGGTCATGCTTAAATACGGAGTCCCACTCTTCGTTCTCTTCCACCGCGTATCATCCACAAAACAAGTGGAACAAGTTTAAGGTATCTAATGTGGTAACTTAAAAGAATTATTGAATAGGAATGTAGGCAAAAATCGTCTTGCCTATTGTCGGATAAATTAGATGGACGCACTTTGGGCCTTCCGTACAGGGCTAAACAAAACTCCATCGGGTGCACTCGCGTACAAGCTTGTATATGGAAAGGCATGTCATCTACCGATTGAGTTGGAGCACAAAGCTTATTGGGCCCTTAAGCATACAAACTTTGATATCAAAACCGCGGGTGATCACAGAAAAGTTCAGCTCAATGAACTTAATGAACTTCGTGATCATGCCTATGAAAATTCTTTGATTTATAAAGAAAACAAAGAGAATCATGACTCCAAGATCAAAAATCTCGTTTTCATCGTCGGTGTGATCGGTCCTCATCTTTAACTCTAGATTAAATTTTCTCAGGCAAAGCTTAAGGACCCGCTGGAGTGACCAGTTCACTGTACCCAAGTTTTTCCATATGGCGAATGTGAGTTATCCCAAAACTCCAGGCCAAATTCAAATTGAATGGTCATCGTTTTGTAACACTACTTTTCGGAGTGGGGGACATACCAACCGAGGTTGTCACGGGATCTCCAGACGTTCCCATGGACCAATATATTCGGGGGGGGGATAGGGTCAAGCATAGGACCTTAAACAGCGCTTCGTGGGACGGCACCCTATATGCTTTATCAGTAGTAGTATAGTCAGTAACTAAGTGTTTTGGTGTGAGGAGGCTTAAATCTTCCATTGCTCGTTGTTTTGTCCGTATTTTGTTGCTTTGTGTTGTTATGTCCAGAGTTTCTTCGGATCAGTGAAGACTCTCTGTGCTCACAGTTTTACCCGTCATCCACAAGAGTTTTCACATCCTCAGCTTCATTTGGGGGTTCCAAGTATCCAAATCTAATCGACTAACGTTTTATCTTTTGGCACACTTAATAAACGGCCTTAGATTTACGTAGGTACCCCTTTCAAAACATCGAGGACGATGTTTAGTTCTAGTATGGGGGGGGGGGGAATCTTCGATTTGATTTTTGCCTGCAGCCGTTGTTATCACGTAATCCCGTTTTTACCACCAAATTTTATGCAAAAAAAATAAAAAATAAAAATAAAATAAGTGTTTTGTCACAGTTTTGACTTTCCTAATGGGTAGAATGAGAATAATTTTTGACTCGATCGGGCGTGTTGAGCCCTAGCTAGTTCCTCAACTTACCGCTTGTAGGCTAAGCTTTCACGAATTCTATTGCTTCGAATTTTAATAAGGTGAAGAACAAGAAGTGATAGAGTTAAATATAAGTTTATGTGCTGAGCAAGATTTTTCTAAAACTTATATGAGTAACTTGTGGTTTTTTCTCCCATTAGCTTCTATCACCTAATCAAACGTGCTCATTTCAATTAAACTTAAGTCAATCGATGTTTTAGAAAGAGCTTTCAAATTTGTAAACTTGTTTCTTTTTAAAAGCTGGATTTTTTCTGTTCTTAGTAATTTGAAAGTTAAATAGCCAAAAAAAAGACATGAATGTAATATTGAATGCGAAAATGCATCGAATATTGGAATTTATGCCCAATGAAGCATAACATTTTATGGAGCATTAGTAAAAGATGTGTCGTGATATCCCACTCCGATAACCACGAGGTGGGCGGTTCAAAACTTGGACATCTTACTTCTAGAGAATTTGGTGTAGTTGTGATATCTCAACCAGAAGCGAGGTCTAGGTGAGGTTCAAACTAAGACAATATCATTCGCCATTTTAGGAAGAGGGTATGAATGTGATTTCCCACTACGCTAGCAACGGGGTGGGTTTTCAAACTAAGAACACCGGTCGTTGGTTGTGATATCCTACTAGGGAGCGAGGCCTAGGTAGGTGTTCAAACTAAGCAACGCATTCCTAGCTTTAAGAACTTATGATTATGATGATGAAGATGTTGCAAAAGTTTACAGTTAAAATTTCGTTTTTTTTAAATCAAGTTACTTAGGACCTAATAAGTCTTGTTGCTTTGAGTCAGGATTCATCTTGAATTACGATTACGGAATTTAAGTTGATCTTTGGTTGATGGTTGAAATGAGTAAAAACATTTAAATCATATATCCAGTTGGGTGTTAATGCTTCACGGGGGCGGCTCAAATGTCATACAGTATTGAGGCTTTAACATTAGACTTATATTGACAAATGATCTTGTTTAATTGCTTGGTTTGAATCTAGTGAAAAATCGGGGACGATGAATTTATCCGTCAGAACATCCGTAGATTATTCTATGGCGCATTTCATTCTTGACCCAATGTTGATAAAATAAAGGAAGTCAAACAGGCAGTCAAGAAAAGAAAAAGAAAAATCCAAAAATATTAGGGATAGTTAGTGATATATAAAAAATTGGTGAAAACGGGACTTGTCGAAGCTATTGATTCTTTAGTTCCCTTGACAAACACTTAGCTACTTTTTGAGGGTTATTAGTCGAGGGGGATTGAGATCTTTAGTTTTCGTAATTGTTTACTTTTATACATTGCGTTGAGGACACGGCAATACCTTTAGTATGGGGGATTTTGTATGTGTTTAATACACATACCCTTTTTTCCATTAAAAGGACTTAAAAAGACCAAAACAAACATAAATTGCCAACTATGTGCTTTGTTTTGCACTTTGTGTTGTGCAGGAAACGGATTTCACAAAAAGGACGAAAACAAAGCAAAGACGACAAAATTAAGCAAGGAATGAAATGTGTGTGAAGACAAAGCCATATCGAAGCCAAAGTCAATCAACGTAAACAGAAATGTCAAACATGTCAAAGCAAAGTCAACCCGACAAAAGTCAAGTCAAGTAGAAGAAGTCAAAATCAGAAGAAATATAACTTGAGGGACCAAAAATGACAAATCCCTAAGTGTATTAAAAGAAGAAAAAGACTACAAGGGCTGAATTTGCAATTTACTAGAAATATAACTCAAGGGGCTAACCTGCCAACCCCTAAAGTTATATTAACCTCAAGGACCTTCCATGTAATAGACTAATATGAGTTGAGGGGGAAAACCTGCCAACCTCTCAAAGTTATACACCACAGGGACAAAATTTGCAATACACACTTATACCTTGAAGGGCCAAAGTTGGCAAACCACCAAACTTTCCCCTGTCACCCCTAACCCTGATATAAACGTTTTTCCCGCCCTAGCTCAAAACCCCATTAAAGGTCACGGGTTTTTCTTCCTTTCTTTTACCTTGCAACCATAACTACACCTGGGATATCCTTTCTCCCCACCTTCACTACTTTCACCTATCACATGATCAAATTCAATTGCCACTTGGCAATCCGTGGGCACCACAATACAAATGAAGGGCTCGGATCAAAGGTTTGGGTACCAAGGCAAAAAGGGAGGGCCAGGATTGAAGCTTTGAAGCCTCTCAGCAAACTAACACAACTAACACAAACCTTGGAAGACCACAGCTTGTATAAAAAGAAAAAGAAGACAAAGGGTCGAGGAGTTTTTTTTAGTGGAAGTTTAATTATTGTCTTTAAAATTTTTGTCATTTTTACTTTCCAAAACCTTGTAATTGCCTTTTAAGTTTAATGAAAATTTAGTTTAAGTTGTTTTTATGCAAATTTGTCATTTCTTGTTTAAAAAAAACTGCTTATACTGTTCCAGCTTATTTCTTTGCTTAAATCCTGTTGAGTTTAACTATTTTATGCTTATTGTGTTTGGTGGTTACCTGGTTGCTATAAAACCTTGCTTAATTCAGTCATTTTAGCTATAAAAATGAAAAATCATTGCTTAAAGGGGTGTTTGGGTTAAGGCTGCAAATGGGTCAGAAGTGTGTAACCTGTCTTGGGTCATTTGGTCAGTTTTGATAACTGCTCATATAAAGTACTTAAGTTATAATATTATTAAGCTTACGACTAAGTATCGCATTAGATTTATAGTTTTCACAACCAAAAACTTTACATTACGGTCTAGATAACTACTGTCTGTTTTTTTGTTGAATGCACTAATTAGGTGTTTAGGTTTTGAGGTTTAGATAACAAGTTTCCAAGTTCAAATTGAGTCTATTTTTAAGTCTAAAATCTGGTATAAGAGTTTCCTTAACTATTTCATTGTCTTTATGCAAATGGGTCAAAACAGGTAGGTTTCAAAGCAATAGGTGAATTTTTTGATGAAACTATATAGGATCGAATTTTGGTTGGTATTTGTTTGTTTTAGCTCCTGAAATCAGTAGCATTGATAGTTGGTAGTATAGCCTTAATTTGTTTCAGCTTAGTTTTGCATTTTGACTTATCTTGCTAGCTTAAAATTAAGCCAAAAAAGCCTCCTTTGACTGTTTGTCTACCTGTTTTAAAACATGTTGCCTATTGCTAGTTCTTAGGTTTTTCTGCTTATAATTGTGGACTTTATTTTAAGTTGGGTCTAAAAAAACTTATTTTTTCTTTGCTTTTCTAAACAGCTTATAGGACTGGCTTTAGGCTCTTATACCCCAATAAGCTTTGAGTTCCTTTTTGGTGCTTAAAAATTAAGCCAAAACATTGTCCCCTAGGCTGTTAGTTTTTCAGTTTTAGCCTTTAGCCTTAATTCACTTTTAGGACTTTCTAGTTTAACTTCTGTGCTTATTTTTGTTTTTCCTTGCTTATTAGGTGTAGGATATAATCTTTCTTGGCTTATCTAGTTTGATTTCAGCTTATCGCAGCTTTTTAAGCTTATTCAGTTTAGGAGTTTTACTAATATTCCATATCAATAATCTGCTCTTTTCCCTTGGCTTATTTTCTAGATTATCTGCCCTACTTCCTTAGCTTATTCTTGTGCATCTTGCTTATTAGGAATAGTAGATAACATGTTCTTGCTTACTTTTCATTTCCACTAGCTTATTTTTACCTTAAAACAGCACAAACTGTTTGCCCCTTAGTTCTTTAGTCCTTACAGAGCAAACTGTTACTCTTTATTCAGCTAATTTTCATTGGCTTATTTTAAGTTTTTACAAATAGTGTGTAGTTATATAAATTCATTATTGTTGTCTGTTTAATTGTATTTGTAAAAAAAAAAGAGAGAGTACTGTAGCTGTATTTAAAAAGAGAGGCACAGGACTCGAACCTTCACGCCTCCATCTTCAAACACTAACACGCACTTTCCACTGCCCTGGTCTTTTCACATGTTATTCCTTTGCACAATCAAATTGATAAGGCTCTTTGGATCATTAAGCTCATATGCCAATTCGGTCTTTATTCAGCTTATTGAGTTAAGCTGGGGGTCCCTTTTATTTTTTCTCAGATTCCTTATAAAATTATTTTCACTTTCATGATTTTTCATATTTTGTTTATAATCATTTAGTATATTTTATAATTTATTTTTTTTAAACTTTAAAAATCATAAAAACAATAAATATTAATCGAAAAATATAAATCTTTTTTTCTAAAATTTTCTTTTTTCATATATTTTGTTAGGAAAAATAAATTAAAAAAAGTTTCCTGTAGGAATAATTTTTCAAAATTTTATTTTTAAAGATCGGTTCTTGACCCCGTTCGTGTCTTGAAGCTCTGTTTTTGGTCCCAAACGGACTCCGTTTTTAGTCTAGTTTTTTAACTTCGTGATTTGTCATTTTCAGAATCTATTTTAGCTTTTAAATTTTTTTTTAGGGTTTTAAATTGCCAAAATTACAAAAGCCGGTTTTCTAGAGCCTACCATGCACATCTATTACAAGAAGCAACATCACTAAGATCTACATTCTAGGTTTCATACAATCATAAATGAACACAATAGAAGGTTTAGCCAAGCATGTTAAAGATAAAGAAAGAATAAATAAGAATCACACAACAAGACATATTGAATGATTAAGATAGTCTTACTTGATTAAAACATGAATTGAAAGAAGTACAATAGGGTTTTGAGGCCCTAAAATCGTCCCTAACAGCTGCTAAACGAATTAGGGTTCGCCCCTTTCTTTTACTCTAAAGTTACACACTTAAGACCCTAAAAATATATTTATATATATAGATAAATCGCTGCTACGGCGTCGCGTTTTAATCGTGACGCCGTCATGAGTAGAATCTTCTAGATCTGCGTGCGAGTCGGTGCGTGCTGACGCCATCATGAAATGTTGTGACGCCGTCACTAAGTGGGTTGTGACGGCGTCGTGTAGAGTTGGTGACGCCGTCTCCAGGCTCTGTGAGCACAAATCTTCAAGAGTCTTGGTGTTGGTCCGTAGTCTTGTCCGTTTCTTCTCCAAATGAGCCCAAGTCACGTGTATTTCCTCCAAATGCCTTCCAAATGCTAAATACCTGAAAAGGAACGATTAAGTACCTATTTTGGGCATAAATGCACGATTTAGGGGGTTAAACGACCCCGAAAAAGTATATAAAATGACACCTCATCACAGAAACATTAATCATACATGATGTGTTGGTCATCCTTAGGTATCATGTTAGTTTGTTATCTGTGCATAAGCTTGCAATGTAATAAAAGGTGAATAGTTTGTTCTTTAATGATATGAGTAGGTCATAATTAGGACTCAACTCAAAAGTCCCAAGGTGGGATAGGTAGAAGGTTGCTGTTCTTTCCTTCTTAGACACAAACATGTAAGCTAAAACACATTAATAGTCTAATGGTATAAGACTTGTATAACATTCTAAGCATATCTCATGCTCATAATAGCATATTAGGACAACCAACTCCTGACCAAGTTCATCTGAAGATTTAAAAAAGATAAAATTAATCTTAGATGACTTCAATAACTCCATTGAGAGATGTATGTTTCACAAGGCTGAACAAACCAGGGAACCTTTTTCTTTAAGTAATCATAAGACTAGTAAATTAGGTGATCTAGTTCATCTGGATGTATGGGGACCTTATAAAATCAGAAGTAGGGAAGGTTTTAGGTACTTCCTTAATATTGTGGACAGACTTTACAAGAGCATGTTTGCGGTGTCCTAATGCTCAAGGGCAACAAGATAGAAGCGTCTTTTCAATTGTGTTCAGACATTTTTCATCTTATTAAAAATCAGTTTGATCAAACTATTAAAGTCTTTAGAAGTGATAACGGAACTGAATTTGTTAATAAGCAGTTTAAAAACTTTTGTGAAACAAATGGTGTTGTTCATCAGACTTCATGTTCTTTTACTCCTCAACAAAATGGGGTTGTTGAAAGGAAGCGCATAAACATTACATAATGTTTTTTAGGGCGCCCTCATCGTTCCAGGCTGGAGATTCTTTTTGCGAACATTTGACTGAGTGTGTACTGCCTCATAGCATTCTGCTGTCTCATTTTGAAATTAACATGTTAACCATCTGATTGTCTTATCTGGAAATAGTCCCTCATGACTGCTCTATAAGTCCTGAAACCAATTACCACCCTTCACAGTAGGGGGAGCAATTGGTTGTTAACACAAATATCGCAACAAGAACTCCACATCTTTTTATATAATCGAAACAAAAATCAAAGAAATACAAAATACATAGCAAAGGATCAAGAACTCCACACGAGAACAATGACACCCGGAAGTAGTCACAATAGAGTGTCTCCGGGTCGTTTATGTCCGACAAACGAGTGCTCGAAATGCCAAAATCAGAACGACGGAGATAACAAATGGATCTATAGAAATATGACAAGGAATAGGAAATGAATTGGGGCACAAACTAATAAGCAATTGCAAACAACAATAAAGCAAGGGAAAATAAAGCTGGAACAAAGCATAAAAACTAGGAAAATGGGGCAAAACACTTAAAACTTTTTAAACAGACACAAATAAGCTCAATAAAAAACTTAAAGACAAAAACACCACAAATACAAGCCTAGACTACAACATCTAACTAACACAAATTCCGCAAGCAATTACGGCTAATATAGCAGCGAAAAACTCACAGCAGAAACATAAACAACAGTACAAGCAGTTATCAACTAACCGGTACTAATCGTTGGAGTTCTAGTACTGCTAGTTATAAAGTTAGTACTGCTAGCTTTATACTAAAAACACAAAGAAACAAGAACATAAGCCAAAATAGCTAACAACATATATATAAACTAACACCCAAAAAGCATTTAGACATAAGAATTAAACAAACTGCAAATAAACCACGAATGAAGAAAACAAAAACTTAAAAAGTTACAACACTGATAAACTTTTCAGTAATTATATGAAAAGGCAAATAAGCTAAAGTAAGCTTCTATCTAAACTAAAAACAACAAGTAACACAAAATGGGCTTCTAATCTAACTCTAAAAAGCACAAGAAATCTTAAAATAAGCAGAAACCTTAATGCTGATAAAAATCAAGAATGAACCCAACAAGTAACGAACAAGTTTTAACTGACGCGTAACTAAAAACATGGAGATAGTACATGCTAGTGTTTGAGTCTATACCAGCAACTTTAAAATCCCCAAAAAGAGAACAAGCGAGAACTAAACATTGGAGTTACTTACTAGCTTGTTACAAAAACAGCTCTAAAAGTTTTAAAAATTCTTATTTTATTTCTCAACCTAGTTTGAAAACACCAACAGATCCTCAATAACACCTATAACCAACACTTACAAGCAGATTCCAATCAAGAAACTAGCACTTCTTAAATAAGCTGAATCAATCCAACATGTTTCTAACTCTGAACTTAAACAAGTACTAATTAAGGAAAGTTGATAAAAACTAACTTTTTTAAATTAAACAACTAACAGGCAAGACAAAGCACTAGCAACATACTGACATAAAGCATAAATATGTAAATATACGTCTAACTATAAGCACACTAAGACATTTCTGCAAAATAAATAAGAAATGACAGAAAAAAGCGAGAAGACTTCTACACAACCTTGCTAAAACATAAAAGAGGCACTAAACTCAAGAAATCTAACAGCTTTAGCGGTATAAAAAACAATCATAGTGAGAAGTCCATTAAACACCCTTCCAGACTGGCTTATCATCCAACAAACATAAGAGCTGGTGGTATATATTGAGTGATGACATTCACATTGATTTTCTCTTACAACTACTTAACTTCTTAATTTCTACTAATCAAAGCAGCTTATAATAAAGCGTAGTGAGCATCTTTTTGAACACAAACAACACACAATTACACGAAAACTTAGCACTGAAATTGTAAATTGACTTAAAACCTCAAATTTGCATTAAAAAACTTGAAAATTGTACACAAAGCTGCAACGTACAAAAGCTATTATCAAATGACTTACAAAAAATTAAGCAAGAGCATTGAAAACTAATTAAAACTCTAACTCCCCTTTTTTTAACAAGGCTTACACCAGGCACTAATCATTATAGCCGAAGTCACTTTCACACTCTTTGGACTTGCAGCTTGTGCTATCCTTTTGTGAACGAGCAAAAACAAGGGTGCTCATGTTGTCTGTCTGAGTATATCTAAGCAGAAAATCACAATCCTCAATTTCTTTTGTGCTTCTTTGGAAGTCAATCTCAGCCATTGAAAAACTACTTGGAATGGGTTGTTGGAATTTCCAACAATGGCCTTTATACAGCTGGTATGGAAAAAATAGTAGGTGGCTATGAAAATGATTTGGCTATGGCGTCGAGTGGCGTTTTTGCAGGGTAGACATTATGGGAAAGACAACCCTAGTATTGTATCTGGGCTTTGTTGGGGCGGGAAAAGATGGCTTTGGGGAGAAGTTGGCACCCACTTACCACCCCCCCGCCCCCCACCTTCCTCCCGCCTCCCAAAGCTTTGTCCCCCTCAAGTTATATAACTTGAATGTGCAATCATTGCCCGGTTAGCTAATTTCAACCCTTGCCTTTTATTTCCTGTAAACATCTTTGAGGTTGAGGTATTTTTTAGTCCCTTTACAAAGTTGTATTTTCTTCACTTGGCTTGACTTTTGACTTTGTCCTTTCCATTCCGTGCTTGGTTTTGTTTGTTGTTGGCTTTCTTTTTGTTATTTTCTTGAATATTCGTTTCCTGCACAATACAAATGCAAAACATACAAATACAATGTATTTTTGGTATGCTTTTAGTCTTTTAAGTCCGTTTTTAATGGAAAATGGTATGTGTAATTAAGCAAATACCAAAATCCCCCATACTAAGGTATTGCCGTGTCCTCACGCAATGTTATGAAGTAAACACTTAGAAAACTAAGAATCTCGAACCCCCTTGACCTAATACACCATCGCTAAAGTGCAAGTGATCCATCAAGTGTAACTAAAGAATCAATAGCTTCGACAATCCCCCGTTTTTTCACCATTTTTTATATGTAACATAACTATCCCTAATAATTTTGGGTTTTCCTTTCTTTTTCTTTCTTAACTACCTGTTTGACTACCGTTATTTTATCAACATTTGTGATCATAGAATGAGAAGCACCCATAAACAATAATTCTACAGATGTCCTGACGGATAAAATCATCGTCCCCGACCGATTTTTCACTAGTTCCCAAACCTAAAAAAAACAGCACCCCCACAATTAAACAAGATTATTTGTCAATATAAGTCTAAAAGTTAAGCACTCATACTTATGACTTTGTGAAACTTTTAACTCCAACATGGATATATGATTTAACGTTGTGTACTCATTTCAAACACGACCAAAGATCAACATATTTTTCATAGTCATAATTCAAGATGAATCACGACTCAAAGCCAAACAACTAATTAGGTCCTTAGTGACTTGAGTCTAAATGAACTTGATTTTAAAGAACGAAATTTCAAAACTGTAGAAATTTTTGCAACATATTCAATATCAAATAATCCATAAGTTTCTTAAAGCTAGGAATGGCGTTGCTTAGTTTGAACACCTACCTAGCCTCGCTCCCTAAGTAGGATATCACAACCAACGACCGGTGTTTCTTAGTATTGAAAACCCAACCACGTTGCTAGCTTATGGGAAATCACATCAACACCTTCTTCTAATTATGGCTAAGGATAGGGTGTCTTAGTTTGAACCCTCACCTAGACCTCTCGCTTCATGTGAGATATCACAACAACAACCAAATGCCCTAGAAGTTAAGATGTCTTAGTTTTGAACCCACACATCTTGGTAAATCGGAGTGGGAAATCACGACACATCTTTTACTTGCTCCATATACTCAAATGTATGCTTCATCGGTGTAATTTCAATATTCATGCATTTTTGCATTCATATTTCATTCATGCTTCTTTGGCATTTTATCTTTCAGATTACTAAGAACAGAAAAACCTCGCCTTAAAGAATCAAGTTACAAATTTGAAGCTTTTTCTAAAAACATCGATTGAACTCTATCACTTCTTGTTCTTCACCTTATTAAAATTCGAAGCAATAGAATTCGTGAAAGCTTAGCCTACAATTGAGGAACTAGCTAGGGCTCAACACGCCCGATCGAGTCAAAAATTATTCTCATTCTACCCATTAGGAAAGTCGAAACTGTGACAAAACACTTATTTTATTTTTGAAAATTTTTAATTTTTTTTTAATTTTTTTTGGTATTTTTGCAAAAATTTGGTGGTAAAAAACAGGATTACGTGAAAACAACGGCTGCAGGTAAAATCAAATCGAAGATCCCCCCCATACTAGAACTAAACATCGTCCTCGATGTTTTGAAAGGGGCACCTACGTAAATCTAAGGCCGTTTATTAAGTGTGCCAAAAGATAAAACGTTAGTCGATTAGATTTGGATACTGGATTCCCAAAATGAAGCTGAGGATGTGAAACTCTTGTGGATGAAAGACAAAACTGAGAGCACGAGAGTCTTCACAATCCGGGCAATCCTGGACAATTAACAATACAAACACGAAACACGGGTAATGGAAGAGGCGAGCCTCCACACAACAAGAAAACACTTATTCATTTTTACACAATACTATGATAAGCATGGGGTGCCTCCCACGAAGCGCTTGTTTAAGGTCGCTATGCTTGACCCGTCACCTAAATTTATTGGACATTGGGGAAGGTCCTGAGAATCCCCGGGACAGACCAATTGTGGTAACTCCCAATCCAAAGTAGTGGCTTTTAAAACGATGACCATATCACTCTGAAGTTTGGCCGGAGTTTGGATAACTCGAAGGTGCCATATGGAAAAACTTGGTTTAAAGTGAATGGTCCACTCCAACGTGTCTTAAGCTTGCATGGAGAAATCTCAATCTAGAGTTTAATGAGGAGGACCGATCACCGACAGTTGAAAATGCGTTTTTGATCTTTGAGTCATGGATTCTCTATGTTTTCTCTTTGTAATCAACGAATTTTTTTCATAGGCATGATCACGAAGTTCATTAAGTTCATTGAGTTGAACTTTTCTGTGATCACCCACTGTTTTGATATCAAAGTTTGTATGCTTAAGGGCCCAATAAGCTTTGTGCTCCAACTCAACTGGTAGATGACACGCCTTTCCATACACAAGCTTGTACGGGGTGCATCCGATGGGTGTTTTGTAAGCTGTGCGGAAAGCCCAGAGAGCGTCATCTAGTTTGTCCGACCAAGAGGCACGATTTTCGCCCACGGTCCTTTCAAGAATTCGTTTCAAACCACGATTGGATACCTCAACCTGCCCACTTGTTTGTGGGTGATACGCGGTGGAGAGACGATGAGTGACTCCGTATTTAAGCATGACCTTTGCAAATTGGTCATTGCAAAAATGGGTTCCGCGATCACTTATGATTGCACGAGGGGCACCAAATCTGGAGAAGAGAGTTTTAAGAAATTTGCAAACAACTCGGGCATCATTGGTGGGGAGCGCTTTCGCTTCAACCCATTTCGATAAGTAATCAACTGCCACGAGTATATATTTGTTCCCTCTTGAAGACGGGAACGGCCCCATAAAATCAATGCCCCAAATGTCAAAGATTTCACAAACTTAGATAGAGTTTTGTGGCATCTCATTACGTTGCGAAATTTTGCCTTGACGTTGACAAATGTCACATCGGGTGACAAAGTCATGGGCATCCTTGTAGATTGTGGGCCAATAAAATCCTAAATCGAAGATCTTTTTAGCGGTGTAATTGGCACCGTAGTGTCCCCCGGTGGGTCCACTATGGCAAGCTTTGAGAATGTCAAAAGCTTCTTGCCCCGAAACACAACGCCTAATTACTTGGTCAGCACAGATCTTGAATAGAAAGGGGTCGTCCCAGAAATAATGTTTGACATCTTTGAAAAACTTGTTTTTCTGTTGGGACGACATTCCCTTGACAATGAAGTTCCCCGCATGGTAGTTTGCGAAATCTGCAAACCATGGGGTACTATCATCACGAAGAGCAACCGATCCAAGAGTTTCGAGTGGAAATGTTTCCGTGATTTCTTTGTTCTCGAACTCATCTTGGTGAGGGTTCTCAAGTCTGGAAAGATGGTCGGCGGCTAGATTTTCTGCTCCTTTTTTGTCTCGTATTTCAACATCGAATTCTTGGAGCAAAAGGATCCACCGCATTAATCTTGCTTTAGCATCCTTTTTAGCAAAGAGATACTTTATAGCAGAATGATCGGTATACACTATGCTCTTGGACAAAACGAGATATGACCGGAATTTCTCAAAAGCGTACACTACGGCAAGTAATTCTTTTTCGGTCGTAGTGTAGTGTGCTTGAGCTTCGGTCATTGTCTTGCTGGCATAGTGAATTGGTTGGAAATGCTTGTTCTTTCGTTGCCCTAGGACTGCCCCAATTGCAAAGTCGCTTGCATCACACATGAGTTCGAAGGGCAAGTCCTAGTCGGGAGCAATCAAAATTGGAGCCTCGGTCAATTTTCTTTTAAGTGTATTAAAGGATTCGATACACTCTTTTGAGAAGAAAAATGGAGTCTCTTTTTCAAGCAAGTGGGTCATTGGACGGGCAATTTTTGAAAAGTCTTGTATGAAACGTCAGTAAAAACTGGCATGCCCAAGAAAACTACGGACACCTTTGACAGTAGTCGAGTGAGGGAGCTTGGCTATAACTTCAACTTTAGCACGACCGACCTCAATTCCCGACTTAGAGTTTTGTGTCCAAGAACAATGCCTTCCTTCACCATAAAATGACTTTTCTCCCAATTTAGGGACAAATTGGTGTCTTCACACCGCTTTAACATTTTTTCCAAATGGGATAGGCATGTAGAGAAAGAATCCCCGAAGACCGAGAAGTCATCCATGAACACTTCCATTGTCTTTTCGATCATGTCATGGAAGATTGCCATCATACATCGTTGAAACGTGTCGGGTGCATTGCATAGCCCAAAAGGCATGCGGCGATAGGCAAACGTTCCGTATGGGCAAGTGAATGTTGTCTTTTCTTGGTCCTTCGGGTCAATGGGAATCTAAAAATATCCTGAGAAGCCATCAAGGAAACAATAGTATTGGTTTCTCGCGAGTCTTTCGAGCATTTGATCCATGAAAGGCAATGGGAAGTGGTCTTTTCGGGTGGCTTCATTCAACTTTCGGTAGTCGATGCATACTCGCCACCCCGTGACCAATCGAGTCGGTATCAAATCATTATCATCATTCTTGACGACGGTTATGCCACCTTTCTTTGGTACACAGTGCACCGGGCTTACCCATGGACTGTCAGAGATCGGATAAATTAGTCCGGCGTCAAGAAGTTTTTCAACCTCTTTTTTGATGACGTCGTGGATCTTTGGGTTTACCCGTCTTTGACTCTGAACTGTTGGTTCGTAGTCCTCTTCCATAAGGATTTTGTGAGTACAAAACTCTGGATCAACACCCTTGATATCGGAGAGTTTCCAAGCGATGGCTCGCTTGTGGGACTTTAGAACCTTGATAAGAGCTGCCTTCTCCTCATCCTTTAAATCTTTTGCAATTATGACGGGCAACTTGTCGTCACCTTCCAAAAATGCGTATTCTAAATGAGGTGGCAAGTCCTTAAGTTCAACCTCGGGAGGCTCATCAATTGATGATTTAACGGTTTTAGCTTCAACAACTTTAAGTTCTTTCTGGATTCTGGGCGAATAATCTTTATGATTCGAAAGAGGAGGTAACGGTTCACTATTAAGAAGTGCTTCCAGAATAAGAATGTCACCCTCCGGATCATAGTAAGTAGCATCAATTTCTCGTGAAATTGGCTCGTCATCGACAGCTATAAAAGCATTTGCTTCTTCAAGAAGGAGAAAATCACTATCTCCAAAAGGAGTTAGTGTTAGTGAAGAATTTGAAACAATTGGATCGTAATTCGAAGAAGGATTACCGTATGCAACTGAATCAGAAAAACCTAAAACTTCTTGCGAGTATTCTTCACATGCCAATTCAATGACGTCGATTCGGTTTGCCGTCATATGATTATAATTAGTCGTGTATCTCGAAGTTTGGTCCAGATTGAAGGTGATGTCCTCTTTGCCAACACAAAGGGTAATTTCACCTTCGTAAACATCTATTAATGCACGACTGGTCTTTAAGAAACTTCTCCCGAGAATTAAAGGTACTCGGGGGTCCGGTTCAAAATCTACGACCACAAAATCTGCTGGAAACTGGAACTTTCCCACCATTAAACGGACGTCTTTGGCGATACCGATCGGTTCAGTGATTGAATGGTCCGCTAGCTCTAGCGTCATGCAAGTCGGGGTTAGTTCGGGAAGAGAGAGATCTTTCCAGACGGAATATGGCATAAGATTAATGCTTGCGCCGAGATCGGCCAAGGCGTTGCATGTATTAATCCTAGAAAATTCACATGGAATAAGAAATCGGCCAGGGTCTCCAAGTTTTTTCGGTAACTTGTTTAGGATGACTGCTGAGCAATTCTCGTTCAATGGAGTTCTAGCCATTTCACTCAACTTCTCTTTGTTTCCGATTAAAGTTTTTAGAGTCGAGGCAAATTTCGGCATAAGGGTCAAGGCATCCGTAAAGCTAATTTCGAAACTCAAATCTCTAAAGATTTCGTAGAATTTCTCAATTTGATCGTTAGCTTTTTCACGGCGCCTTTCATCATTTCTTCTTGAAGGAAATGGAATTGATGTTCGTTGGTTAGGCATCGGAGCACTAACGGGATCAACATCTGAAAGACTCCAATCAAAAGAAAGAGAGGAGCTGACAGATGAGGAAAAAGGAAAATTATTTATGGAACTGATGGAGAAGAGAAGAAAACATTTTGCTGCACTTAGAGCACAAGAAAAGAAAAACAGACCTCCTACCAAGGAGAAGAGAAGAAAACATTTTGCTGCACTTAGAGCACAAGAAAAGAAAAACAGACCTCCTACCAAGGCACAAAAGAGAACTCAAATATCTACTTATCTTAAGCATATGGGTGGATACACATACAAACAGCTTAAGGGAAAGAATTTTGATGAAATTCAAAAGTTGTTTGACAAGGAAATAAAGAGGGTAAATACCTTTATGGCTATGGGTTCTGAGGAACAAGAAAGCAAAGAAAAGAAGGCAGAAGGTAGTGAGGAGACAGCTAAAGGCAGCAGAAAGAAGATGCTTGGAAGAAAAAGAGCAGGAAAACAGTGAAGATGATGAAGGAGAGTTATTGAAGCATTTGGTAATTAAAAAGGATGAAGATATAGCAATTGATGCTATACCACTTGCTACCAAACTACCAGTGATTATTGATTACAAGCTTCATAAAGAAGGTATGCTGGTACATTATCAGTTGATAAGAGCAGATGGAAGCTCCAAGAGATACTCTTCAATGATAAGGATGCTACAAGGAATAGACAGAGAAGACTTGGAGGTTCTTTGGAGGATAGTAAAGGCAAAGCATAATGATACAAGGCCTGAAGATGAATTTGAAAGAGTGTTATGGGGAGATTTGAAAGTCATGTTTGAACCAGACACAACAAGTGATGTATGGAGAATGTTACAAGGATACAAGGTGACCATTTAGAAGTTGATTGATTCATCTGGAGTTCACTTTGTAAGGTTTGATAATCTCCACATCTTTATGTCGGTTGAAAAGAGATATCCCCTCACACTAATAACTATCACCAATATGTTAACTACTGCACAGGTACATAATGGAAATTATACTAAGTAGTTAGTACTGGTAGTATAAAGTTACCACTGCTAGTTACTACTGTTAGTATAATATTAGTATTGTTAGTATGAAGTTACTACTGCCAGTAGAAGTTAAGACTGTTCAGAGTTGAAGACTGAAAATATGCTAAGTTATTAATGCTGCTAGTACAAAAGTTACTACTATTAGTGTAACTTAGTACTGTTAGTATAACTGAGTACTGCTAGAGTAAAGTTAGTATTGCTGGTTATAAAGATACAACTGTTGCTGACTTACAACTGCTTAAAGACTTACTACTATAAAGAGGATAAAGACGGAGTAAAAAGATCATCCCATGTAAGAATCGATTGAGGAGGTTCTTTGTCAAGCCAAATCCGGGCTGCTCCCTCAAGAGAAAATGGGAAAAGCATAAGCTAAAACGACGTACTCGGACCATTCGGGAAACTTTCATAGTAGTGAAGTGATCTTGTTGAAATATCGATTGTGAGCATGTGGATTTCTTTATCGTGTCCAAAAAAATTTGCTTGTTTTTGAAAACAAGGTATGTAGACCATGCCTGATCTCAAAATTGTTCGCGTTGATTCGGGACAACAACCGATTGCGCTACGTAACCCTCGGTGGAGTGCCTCGAGCAATTCAGCCATAGTATGATTTTTCTGCCATCGTAACTATGGGAGATTGAAAATTTCCTTGAGTGTATTCGGGTTTCTCAAATTTTTGTAATTCAAACAGAAGTTTGTCGAACTTGTGTTTGTGTCGTTTACGGGCTTGGAACGAGTCGTTGCGCATGCACAAAATCTAAAAAGAAATTTATATTATAATTTTTTGGTTTTTCAATGATTTATTCACAATTGATTTTAACGGACAATGATTTCGGGAACAACGATCGCATCCTCGTAACCCTCGGTAGGTGCTTCGAGTAATTGCGCCATAGTACGATTATCAGCCATTGTAACCATGGGAGGATTGAAAAGTTCTTGGTTATTATTTGGTTTGTCAAGATTTGGTGGTTCAACAGAAGTTTGTCGGACTTGTTGTTGTCAATGTTTACGGGCTTGAGAACGAGTGCGCATGCACAAAATAGAAATATAAAAAGAAAATTTACACTAATTTTTTTTTTGGTTTTTTAATGATTTATTCACAATTGATTTTAACGGACAATGAGATAAGACAACTTTAACCAAATAATCTACTTACTTCACGGTAGCTCTCAAAAAGATAAACGCACAGGTGAGCGGAGGAGTAGGAATAGCGCAAAGCTTATTTCTCCTTTCGGGTCGTAGTTCCTCGGAACAACCCTCCTTATACCCACTTTTTAGTTTGTTTAACTTTTCAAGGTGAGCCGTACGTTGTAAGAGACACAAATGGCAAGTTTTTGGATCTTTTGTTCGAGTTGGGAACCAACAAGTTCACCGGAAGTTATTATGATAATACCTCAATTGAGAATATTATATTTTGGTATTTTTACCAACTTGTGAATTTTATTTCTTTTTTTATGGACAATGTTTTTATATTTTTGGTTTTTTTCTCTTGTTTTTATATGATGATTATACTAAAAAAAATGAAAAATATTCTTGTACTTTTTATATATTTTTTTTAGAAGAAAATATTCACAGATTCAAAGACAAATTGTCAAACGTAACGATATTCTTTTTCACAACCTCCCCGGCAACGGCGCCAAAAATTGACTCGCAAAAACTAACTCCTTTTTTTATATGTAAATAAATATAAACATATACAAATACATAGCAAGGATCAGAATCCACAAGATCAATGAAACCGGAAATAGTAGAGAGTGTCTCCGGGTCGTTATGTCCCAACGAGGCTTGAATGGAAAATCGAGTGACGAATTGATAAATGACGTTTGAATATGACAAGGATTTGGATATGATTGGGCACTAAACCTAATAGGCAAATGCACTCAAAGATAAGCACGGGAGATAAGCTAGAAATAGTAAAAACACTTAAATCTTTTAAACTAAAACACAAATAAGCTCAAATAATCTTAAGACAAAACCAAATAAGCTAGACTAACTCTAAATAAGCAAATTCAGCAAGCAATCAAGCTAAACAAGCAGGACAAACTCAGCAGTACTAACAACAGTACTACCAGTATTAACTAACGGTACTAACTTGGAGTTAGTACTGCTAGTTATAAGTTAGTACTGCTAGCTTCCCTAAAACACAATGAAACAAGAAATAAACAAATAAGCTAAAATAGATATTTAACTATCCCTAATAAGCACTTAGGCATAAGAATAAGTAACTGCAATAAACTAGAATGGAGAATAAACTAAAAAGTTACAAACTGATAAACTTTTAGAATTATTATGAAAAGGCAAATAAGCTAAAGTAAGCTTCTACTAAAGACATCAACGAAATGGGCTTAATCTACTCTAAAAAGCTAAGGAAATCTTAAATAAGCAGAAACATTAAGCTGATAAACAAGAATGAACCAACAGTACTAACAGTTTTAACTGACGGTACTAACTTGGAGTTAGTACTGCTAGTGTTGAGTTAGTACCGCTAGCTTTAAAATCCCAAAAAGAGAACTAGCGGTACTAACTTGGAGTTAGTACTGCTTGTTCTAAACAGCTCTTAAAGTTTTCAAAAATCATTTTTATTTCAACCTAGTTAAAAACAGATTATCAAATAACAACTTAACACACTTATCAGCAGATTTCAATCAGGAATAAGCACTTAAATAAGCTGAATCAATCCAACAGTTTTAACTCTGAACTAATAGTTTTATCAAATGAACTAACAGAACTAACTAAGAGATTTGCACAAATCACTTTTAAACTAACAACTAAGCAAGATAAGCACTAAACATCATAATAAAGCATAAATAAGCAAGTATAGGAAACAAATAAGCACTAGTTAGCAGTTCTGCAGTAAATAAGAAATATAAGAAAAAGAAAGACTTACAACACCCTTGCTCAAAACAGGGTTAAACAAAGAGTCTACAAGCTCTAGCTTGTATAAAACAAGCTAGTGAGAGTCCATAAGCCCATCCAGAACTGGCTTATCATCCATAAAATAAGCTGTGGTGTTTTTGAGAGTAATTTTTGTGATTTTTTTCTTAACTACTTAACTTTTTAAATTTACTTAATTAAAGCAGCTTATAAATAAGCTGTACTGATAGCTTTTTGAACACAAAACAACACAATTAAGAAACTTGATAACTGGAATTGTAAATTAACTTAAAACCTCAAATTTGCATTAAAACTTGAAAGTGTTACAAAGCTGAAAGTAAAAGCTGTAAATGACTTAAAAATAAGGTAAGTTATATTGAAAATTAAGCTAAGATATTCTAAGATTAACTAGTTAAAAACTAACTCCAAGAGGTTTACAAAAGGCTCTATTTATAGCCGAAGTCTTCTCCCCTTGGCCTTGCAGCTTGTGTTTCTTTGTAGAGACAAAAAGCAAGTGTGCTTGTTGTGTGAGGTGATTCTAAAACAAATCCCAGCCTTCAATTTCTTTTGTGCTTCTTTTGAGTCAATC
>BQNB010044822.1:3245-31018 GCA_026074375.1 Tanacetum coccineum | reverse complement strand
CAAACCGACACAAAACCAAAACCGAATGGTTCCTAAAAATCAAAAACCGAAAATTTTCAGTTCGGTTTCGGTTTTATACAAAAACCGAACCAAACCGAACCATGCTTACCCCTAATTAGTGGGCTTGGCGATAAATTATAGCCATACAAGTCTTAAAAAATAATTTTGTTTCCCAATCTATAACCTATATAAAACAAGGTTTTTGAAAATATAATCTTGGCCTAAAATTCTAAAAAAAAGACACCTGTAAAATAGAAAATAATCAACGATCTATATTGAAGCTTGAACACTGTATTTAATTTTCATTCAATTAACACTTTCCAAATAAAACCTTTACAGCCATTCTCTCAAATTCAGCCATCTCCCTAAAAATCAAACCATCTGATTACATCAAAATCAAATGAAATCCGTTCCAAAAAATAATAACCGATCAAAACATTCCCCTAAATCCATTCTAATGAGATATGATCGATTCAAGATCAATAAAAAATACATCCAACTGTTTTGTGTTTTTCTTGAGATTGATTTGATTATTTTATGTTTTAGATCTCAAATAAAAAAACACACACAAAAAATAACGGCTGGAGAAAATCAAATCAACAAAACGTATGAACCTGGTAAGATTTTTGTTTGCCCAATTTTGTTTGTTATCAGTATTATAAGATTATGGTTTTTTGTTTTTAATTTGGAGGTTAACTCTTATTTTGTTAAACGAAAGACATAATTAGTGTATAAAAGATATTCATCATCTAATAGAGCTTGATGTAAGTTATCGTATTATATGCATACTAAGTGTTTGATTAAATGTCTGAATGAAGAGAAAATGTTCTAACTGAACATCACTTATTGTTTACAGCTTTGTAGGATTTGAAATTTTAACTATGATTGAAAATGGCTATTGGAAATTGCCACACCTCGTAAATTTTAGGTCATTATTTTAAACTTTTCCGTTTACTATTTTGACTGTCAGAGCTTACGTGTTAATTTTTTGTTAAACCGGGAGGTTGCCCCGTGTAAAATATGAAAAATCGTCATCGGAAGCGTTTTGACTTCGGACTTTGATAAGTCTACTTGTTATATGAGATATTTTATCATCCTAAAGTGTTCATAGGTTGCGTACACTCTCGTTTGAAATTTTTACGTTCATCGTGTGCGTTTTACGTTTTTTGCGTTTTTGATCAAACGGAACCCCAGAAACCCACAATCTTTTCATGTAAACTCTAGTCATCGTATGTCTCGTGTCATAATGCTAAAAATTTCGTTCACCTTCCTTTTCTTGGTCATATTGGATGCCTAAGCCATAACAACACCACCATGCATCCTAAATTAATAAAATGGCATCTTATTTTAGAAGTCCCACCCATGTGTGCATGCAAGATAAGAAAGTGACTTATGAGTAAGTCACTCTCATGCACATATCACTAGTAAACCCCTTCATGTGATCTCTTACATCTTTGTAAGAGATTGACTTTCAATTTGACCAACTAGTATCCATAAGATGAGCCATGACTCAAAATTTTAAGCCATGTGGCCCTTGTGGTGACTCTCGGCCGAAACCACCAACACACACACTCTAGGTGTGTGTTGGTCACATGTGTGTCCTAAAAACCCTAGATCTTCCCTATATAAACCCTCCTTATAATACTTCTAGGTCATTTCACTTACACATAGCCTCCACAAAAATTCTTTCTTTCTTGTTCTTTCTTGTGGGTCTCAGCTCAAAACACCAACACAAACACTTCCATAAATTTTGATTTCCAACAAGATACAACCATTCCAATATCATTTTCATTTATATCTAAGGTGTATCCAAGTATTGTTTCATTGATTATCAAGGGTTTATCAAGATTATAAAATTAGGGTTTCTAATTTTATAAGTGAGTTTTATAGATCTAGTCATCTTAGGTATAGATCTTGTGATTCACTACTTGTTCTTTAGTCTTGTAAGCATTCTTGACCCATCTCTTGTTTCATTTCTTTTATTCTTATGAATATTGTTCAAGTATAAAAATCCATGTGTTTGTGTTATTTTTTAAAAAAAAGTAACTTGACAACTTTTATGAAAATGGAAGTATTATGTTTGTTGTTTTATAAGTTATGGTGAGATGAGTTGAAAAGTGTGTTGCAACAATAGAAATAAAGGGATTATGTTAGATTAAGTGTGGTTTTGTTGATTGGTTTAGTAGTGATCGGGATTAGGCTAGAATAAGCAGTATTGTGGCGTTTGGATGGATTTTTGGGAGTATTTATGAAAAGACATGTTGCTGATCCAAATTAGTTTTAAGGTTTTGAGCGACCTAAAAATGTTTTTATTAGGCGTAAAAGTAGTTTTTGAAGAGCTTGTTTCGAATAGATAGTTTTTCACATATCGCACTTTAAAATCGGACTTAAAACGGCCAAGTTATAGCCAAATGAAACTTGAAACATTTTTCGGCAAAACCCAATTAATAGTGTGCTGATGTGAATAGTAAAATGGGTATTCGGACACTTTCGGATATTTTTGGACTTTCTAAACTCTAGCAAAATAATAGTAACACACATATATAGATTAGCATCATTTAAAGATGTCATTAACATATTTTAGGAAACGCGATAAAGTTACTAAAAATAGTAAGTTTGGTAAAACCTAGCGGATCGGACTTGGAAGTTAAGCGATTATGGTTAGTTAGCGCATTTTGAAAATATGGAAACTTAACAAATATAGGGGACGGTATTAACGTCTTGAAACTAAAAACTTTCCTAAAATAGAAACTTTCTAAAAGTAGTAATTTTTGGATAAACGCCAAGAGATGACGAAAAACTCTATAATTTTATTTAGTCATACTTTATTAAACAAACTAAAGCACAAACACATATGGATGCCTTTTCTCTTGAAAGCGTGTCGTACAAGTTTTGGTTATCCTTCGTTTTCCTAAGACGCGTCACTTATTTTGGTCGCGTGTAGGACCTTTCGGCTTTATTTCTTCCTCGTTGATTATCGATTCACCACTTGATTAAGGTGAGTTCATAGCCCCACGTTTTTACTGATTTACAAATGCTTTATACTTTGGGGTAAGAAACATTGTTTGCTTTTAAACTTGGACACAAGTTCTTAACGTGAGTTTTACATGTTTATGTGTTTCCTAAGTTTCCTTACAAACCACTATTGCCCGAACTATCATGAACCGTTAGTCACCTATGGCCAATTGGATTGATTAAGTGAGCGCGAATGCGTAGATAGATCTATTGGGACTAATTGCCCCTATCTGGTTTGGTTTTAAATTAGCTGCGAATAAACAGATATATGTCATGTTGATTGTGCGTTGTGGTGGTCTTTGGTTTGGGACACCAGTTAAGGGCGGGAATACTATGTGGCATGATATGATATGCCCTGTTGTTATTAGCATCGGTGTCATGAGCTTAGCGTAACAGTAAATACTTTTTATGTGATGTTGTATCTGTTATAGTAGTCGCATGCGTTCTGAAATCTTGTGGTCCACTCTTGTACTAACTTAAACCTATGAATTCACCAACATTATATTGACGTTTTAAACATGTTTTCTTAGGTGCTTAGCTTGGCTTTATTTTTTATGCTATATGGAGTCTATGTGCTATGTGACTTCGCCAATTTCAAGACTTATTTATTTATATACTCGTTGTCATTGTCAAACTTTATTATGCTTCCGCTACATTTAACTCTCTTATGACCGGTTGTAAAACTTAATTAAATTTTCTTTTATGCAACGAGTAAACTTTTTCAAATGTCCATGATTAGTAGTTGTTCTTTGTTGCTTTGTGTTCGGATTGTTATAACGTCACGCTCTCAGACACGTATTCCGTTCAGGCCCCGTCTAGGGGTGTGACAGATTGGTAATCAGAGCCAAGGTTATTGAGAACTAGGTAGTTATACTAGGTCTAGTCTATAACCAGTATGTGATCATATGTGTCTCTATCTGTGCTTACATGTTGTCTATCCTTGCTATATATATATATATATATATATATACACAACCCGTGCTTCCTTTATTCCATGAGTGTATGTGTCAGTGCACTTATGTGTTAAAATAAGAGAAATCTTATTTTCTATGGTGTTGTTTTTCATATATTTATATCCAAAAGTCATCTGAAAATCATTTTCAAAGACATTTGACCACTCAAACAATGACTACAACTCTTTAAATAGAAAACGGGTCATTGTTTGAGGGGGAGAAAATGTCAAATATCTTCTTCATAAAATCAGTTTGTGATAAAGGAAAAGGTTTTAAACAATAACGGGTTAACAATTAAAGGGGAGTTAATTAAGTTTAGCTTATATGAGCCTTATATGTTATGTGTTTATGCCTTTAAGGAGTATATGTGCAAATATAAGTATCTAGGTATGCTAGTTAAAAACATTAGGGACTATTTGTGCCATGTGTTAAACTTAAATTGCCTAATAAAACTTATATAAGAAACATGAAAAGGTTATGAAACTTAAGGGGGCGATTGTGTTAAAAAAAATAATTTCATTTTATAACATAATCACCCACCCTGTTTTTCTTCACACACTTAGCAAGATTTTTTCCCTCATCTCACCCATTTGAAATCACCATTTCTTGTTCTCCATTTCCAGTGATTAACAAGTAAAAGTTACAACTAATAACATGTTTCCTACATCCTAAACCACATATACCTCAAAGGAATTAAAGTTTCATCCACGCTTGATCACGAAAACCCTAAATTTTGAATTAGGGTTCTTCGAAATCGAATGTGATTAAAACCTTAAATTGAATGAGGGGCTTTGTTAGTTTAGGTGTGTTGAACACTAGGTTAAAACAGTTTCTTGATTGGTAAACATATGCTTATGATTTGGTTATTTTTGTTTTTGAAATTTAGGAGAATAGGGAAATAAGGAAAAATAAAAGAGGGTTTTGTGTAGGAAAGTGTCTATATGTATCCTTGAATGTGTTTGAGCCTTAAAACCTCATCCATGTTTGCGGTTTATTGTATGAATGTATTGAAATGTTTAAACATGCTCATTTTTGAATGTTCTTACCATTTCTGTGGATTAAATCTATTATGAATGCTTATGAGTGAAGTATAAATGATAGGCTAGTTAAATAATCATGTGATAATGCTTAAAATTTCATGTTTGTGGAAATATGTGTTTTGAAGGAGAGTTAACAACTCCCTTTGAGAGGCGAGTTAACAACACCTTTAGAAGGCGAGTAAACAACTCCCTTTAGAAGGCAAGTTCACAACACACCTTCACGAGGTGAGTAAACAATATGCCTTCATGAGGCAAGTTAACAATATGCCTTCACAAGGTGAGTTAAGAATATACCTTCACGAGGCGAGTTAACAATATGCCTTCACGAGGCGATTTAACAACCTTTATAGGAGGCGATTTAACAACCTCTGTAGGAGGCGATTTAACAACCTCTATAGGAGGCGAATTAACAACCCTCTATAGGAGGCGATTTAACACTCCTCAATAGGAGGCGATTTAACAACCCTCTATAGGAGGCGAATTAACACTCCTTGATAGGAGGCGATTTAGCAATGGATTTTAATGAATTTTAAGATTGAATCTTTTTTAAAGGAAATTTAAACCTCAAGTTAGGTAGCTAATTAAAAAATTAGTTAATTATGCAACATAAACAAGTTAAGTAGGCTATATATCAAGGTTCAACAAGAATATTTGAACATGTCTTAGGTTACCTTATTCTTTACAAGTTAGTTTGAATAGGATTCCAAGAAGCACTATGTTAGTTGTCTTAATGCCTTTCACATTATGCTTAATTAAGTTGCCCTTCAATGATAGATCTTATTCAAACATGCTAAATGCCTTAATAAGCCTAATCTTTAAAATGATATCACAACATGAATCAAGCTTAAGTATTCAACAATTAAAGGCCTTATAGTATGTTATATATATAATTGGTTATATATATAAACTGTATTGTCAAATCTTAGCAAAAACATGAATACCACCACCACAACATAAAAGACCTGATGATGCTCTTGGTTGCCCATGAGGAGACACGTCTTGATTTGGGAAATGCAACATGAACTCAAAACAGACATCAGACCAAAAGAAGCTACATTTCAAGGTGGCGTTGTTTTCTCTTGCTCTTACTCCCTTCTACTAAGCATTCCTAATCACTATAGAAGTTCATGCCATTTATATGCAAGAATTTTAGGCTATAATTTCCATTCATAAGTCATCCATTAGATTCACGATAAACAAGAAGAAAGTCTCTCTCAATGTTGATATATTCAGTAGAAATTCTCCAGTTTTGCCCTAAAATTCCAGGACAAAAGTTTGAAGACCTACCACTGGAACTTGATATCCTCATCTTTTATTTGAGATCTTAGGCACTTTGGAGACATCATTTACCTCTCTGATGTGAATGTTGACTACTTACACCAACCATGGAGAGCATTTTCTACCATCATCAACAAGTGCCTAAGTGGAAAAGAAACAGGAATAGACAATATTCGTCTGTCTCGTGCTCAAATCCTCTAGGGTATATTCTATAAGAAGAATATCGACTATGTGTATCTACTCTGGGAAGATCTCCTATTCTAGATAGAATACAAAGAAGCTAAGAAGACCAACAAGATGTCATACCCTAGATTCACAAAGATCATCATTGATTACTTCATGTTAAAGGATCAGTCTATTTCAAGAAGGAACACGATGTTTTGGCACACTGATCGAGATACACCATGTTTACTTCTATGAGATGTATCTCTAGATATGAAGATACTCAAGTATATGGTACCATTCTCCTAAAGGAACTAACAAACCAAGCAATGTTGGAATCCAAAGCTTACAAGACATACCACGCTTTTGCTTCTGGAGAGAAAACTCCAAAACCAAAGTACGCGCGAAAGAAAGCTGATTCTGATACATCACCCAAGCAGAAGCCTGTTCAAGCTACAAAAGGTATCAGAATCAAGACTAAAGCTAAGGTGGCTAAATCTGACAAAAAGAAGCAACCTGCAAAAATGCCAAAAGCCAAAGGATTAGATGTATTATCTAAAGTTGCATTAACTGAAGCTAAACAACTGAAGTTGGCTACCAAAAGAAGCAAGACATAATTTCACAACTCTCATGCAAGTGGCTCAGGTGATGGAGTTGACACTCAGTTAAAGGTTCTTGATAAGGAAGATCTTAAGACAATTGGTGCAGATGAAGGAACCGGTACTAAACCAGGGGTTCCTGATTTACCCATATACAAATCTAAAAGTGAGAAAGAGTCTTGGGGTGATAGTGAAAATGAAGATAAAGATGATGAAAATGATTCTGATGGTATAAGTAATGAAGGTGACGATGATAATGATGGTAATAATGGAAATGATGGTGATGATGATGATGCTAATAATGATGATAAACAAGAAGGTGATGACACGAATGACGATGATGAAGAGACTGATAGTGATAGAACTGAGTTAGACAGAATCAAGATTCCTATTCTCGATCAGTCTACCACTGAATACTATAAAGAAGAAGAATAAAAGATTGATGATTGATGAATGAAGGATATTGATAAAGACAATGAGGTCACTAAGGAGCCGTATAAAGATGTAAATGTGAATTTAGGAAATGAAGATACTGATATGACCGATGCTGATCAAGGTGATTCAGAACAACAAAATGTTTCTCAAGAATCAGGGTTTGAGTAAGTAAAGGAAGACGCTCATGTGACACTTACTCCGGTCCTTGACACATAAAAGGTTGATGAACCTAGTTCTTCTGTCTCCTCCGATTTTACAAGCAAGCTCTTAAATCTTAAGAATCCATCTCTAGCTGATAATGAGATCTCTTCTTTATTGGACACCACAGCTCGTCATGCAACAGAAGTTCCTAAAATCACATCTAGTTTCACTACAACTATTCCTCCACCACCTCTGTTCTTCAATCCTCTCCCACAACAAACAACACCGACTTCAACACTAATAAATTCTAAAGCTACAACCTCATTTCCTTCACTTTCGAATTTCTCCTCTGTATTCAGGTTCAACGATAGAGTCACCAACTTGGAAAAAGATATGTTAGAGATAAAGCAAATTGACCAGTATGCTCAAGCTCTCTCCTCCATTCCGGCTATAGTTGATCGTTACATGGATAAAAAACTTAGAGAAGCTATAAACAAGGCCATTCAAGCACATAATTTGGACTGCAGATAAGAAGCTCAGGATGAGAAGAATGCTTACATAGAACTCATTGACACGTCAATGAGAGCTCTTATTAAAGAAGAATTCAACACTCAACTTCCTTAGATTCTCCCTCAAGTAGTATCAGATTTTGCAAATCCTGTGGTAGAGAAAAATGTCACAGAATCAGAAGAAGTTATAGTCTTAAGAAGGTCTTCCTCACAACCAATGTCTACTTATGAGGTGACGGCATCACTCTCAGAGTTTGAGCTTACAAAGATATTGATAGACAATATGGAGAAGAACAAGTCATATGATTAAGCTGACTACAAAAAGAAGCTTTATGATGCACTAATCAAGTCTTATAACACTGATAAAGATCTCTTTGATTCATATGGTGAAGTCTTTTCGTTGAAAAGGAGTCGAGACGACATATATAAAGATTAAGACCCCTCTGCTAGATCAGACCAAGGGACGAAAAGAAGGAAGTCAAAAAAAGATGCTGAGTCATCCAAATATCTTAGAAATGTCATTTAATAATGATACAAGGCTGTAAATGAAGTTCGAGCAGAAGTTCAAAAGTTTTCAAAACATGCCAAATATGGCTTGATATTATTTCAGATAGCAACCTGGTCATCATCTTAAAGACAAGTATTTCAAAAAGAAAACTTGACCTCATAACAGGAATTTATTCTCGGGCATGGTCTACGTTATGACCATGCAAAGGCTTGTGTTTACTTTGCAACACAACTCGTGCTTTCTTTATTCCATAAGTGTACGTGTCAGTGCGTTTATGTGTAAAAATAAGAGAAATCTTATTTTTATTGGTAAAAAGTTGTCTTCATAATGAATCAGTGTTTCCAGTACTCTCAAAAAGTTTTTCAAAGACAATTCGACCACTCAAACAATGACAACAGCTCTTTAAATAGAAAACGGGTCATTATTTGAGGAGGAGAAAGTGTCGTCAAATAATCTTTTAAAACGGTCTTTCAAAATAAGTCACGAAATAAACGGATAAAGTTTTTGATAATGACGGATAACAATTTCAAGGGGAGTTAATTTATATTAACTACAAGGGCTATAGATGTCATTTGTTTCAAACTTTAGGGACTTATTTGCAAATTGAGACATAGTGAATTCAGGCTTTAAACTACATTCGATCAATATTGCCAACACTTCTTAGTATTAAAAGATTTAGGAATGTTTGGAAATTATCACATAGTTTTTAAAAGCCTTAAAGTTGATTCTCACGGGATAGATTTAAGCTTATCAATTTTTCAAACGCGATCTCTAGTATATTTGTGTACTAGGTTTTGCTGATTTCGAGGTATCGAAAGCAGCAAGGGGGAAGGAATAGATATACAAGAAAGATAATGACTACACATGATAGAATTCATACCCTGTTCTTGTTTTAGGTCATTCCGGGAAGACAAATGTCATAACCGCAGAGAAAATCAGTGTTTTAACTTGTTACTTTCGGGTGCACTATTTCATCCACATAGGGGAAGAGATATCTTGTTATTTTTAGTATGCATCATTTGAGATATCAGGGGAAAGTGTTGTAAGAAGATTTATTCTAAACGTGAGAAGATTGGTTACTGATTTAAGAAATGCTTCCTCAAACGGTTAATCACTAAGCTTATTTTTTTTAAAAGGAGTAGAATTAGTTGACAAAAGAGGTACACATAGGTTTGATAAGTATGATGATTCCTTAAGTTAGTCAGTATTCTGTAGAAAGAGATGAGTACATTTGGGACTTAGTTGACTTAGGTGTTATCATTTCGACTACTTAGAGGGAATAATTGTGACATCCGAGACTTAGTTGACTTTGGTGTTTCAATTTATATCATCACTATCGTGTAAGGAGAAATTAGAACATCCGGGACTTAATTGACCTTGGTGTTACGATTATCGAATTAATTGTGTACTTTGTATATTTGGGCTTTTTACATCAAGATTGCTTAAGGCGGCTTGCAAGAAAGTTTTGAATCTACTCAAGAAAGGATTGCTGATTTAAAAGGAAGCTAAGACAACTTCTTAAGAGAGACTACGGGGAAGACCTACGGCTGCTACAAAGAACCATATGATTCTATCATATAATGTTCTCATCATTCAGGTCAAACCTCATACATATTAATCTTGTGAATATATAAATATGTAGTGTAGACTAAAAAATTAGGCATATATAGTGTTTGAGTATGAATTTTCAAGAATTTCTTAGTAAATTCAAAAAATTTCAAATTAACATACTCAAACACCATATAATACCCTTATAATTTGAGTGGGAGCATTAAAAATGTTCCTAATACGGCTTGTTAATAATTGGACATTTTTTCCCCGAAAGCAGTTATATTTGAATCAATTGATATCCAAAATATCAAGAGATTTAATATTTCTGATAAGGGGAGAAGATGTGATTAAAATATATGATTGAAAAATTTGATTTTAAGATCTAAAGTGCACGCTATCCCATATATGTGCTAAACTCTTTCGATTATTCGATGTACATATAAAAGGGGAGCAAATGGTTATGAAATTGGCTGAAATGTGGAAGTACCAAAGACCGACCATTTATATTATTGTATTGGAGTTATAAGGTGGTTAAGTTTAGGTATTCATTCCCATGATCCAGCTAGAATCGGAGGGATCTACGCAGGGATATTCCACTAGATAGTGTAGTCGTCCTTAGGTATGAAAAAAGGAGTAAAGTGAGAATAAGAGAAAAGTGACGACTGAGATGGAGCTAGTACTACAACAAACCCAACAAGGTACTAGTTATGAAGTCTCGGTAAGCGCTGAAGGGGTTGAAGAATTAAAAAGAAAAGTTAAGATAAAAGGTGAAAAGAAAGAAGCCCTCTTTACACTTAGGCAGAAACCAGGTTAATACATAAACCGCCAAAAACACTAAGTTGTTGTCTGGTATTGAAGACAGTCGTCATGCACCCAGTGACGCAATGCACAACCCTCCCTAGCCACTCAAGGTCTCCTAACAGACTCTTGTTTCATTTCCCATGGAGATCACACGCATTTCTATCGACTTTCTCACTCCGAGTTAGTTGGTATTGAAAAGGTGGCAGTCCGCTCCAGCCTCTGATTACTAAAACTGAAAGTGCACTATTGAGTCTAGAGCCAAAAGAGATCATCCATAAATCTCATTAGGACACTTGTTAAGATTATGCTTGCTATTTCACACAATGTGAATAACGAGAAATATATAAAGAGTCCTACGCATTATCCTTGTGATTTTGCCAGAACATCAGAGTGATACTAAAGTAATCACAGTGAAGATGTAAATCCTGCTTGAGCCAACATCAAACAAGCTCATTGTAGGTGACTTGTGTGATTCTATATGAATTAAACTTGTGACAACTAGAAAGAAATGATGGTGCGATTCTTAATGAATCAAACTTGTTCCAGTTTATGAATTGATGATTGATGATGAACTTTTGAACTGATTAACACTCTTGATGTGTTACAAAACCACTTTAGCAAGTGACACGTCAATTGATTTTTCAAATCAATTTTTATTTCAATTAGTGAGATAGTAACTCGTTGGTTCACTCTTATCGTGCTGTCTGCTTTGATACGTTTCGGTACTGAGAACTTGCTGAGTTTGATAAATCTAATACATATGTGTTAGAAAGATTAGATACTTCAGCTGGAAATCCTGTCCAGGAGATTCTTCTTAAATTGAATCTACCTGATCACAGGTCAATCCTCACAGATTCGAAGGTTACTCTAACCAAACACGGGCAAATCATAAAGCCATATTCGTCCCCTCACTTTATTGCTAACTATTTTAATGCAGGATGCTTAAAATTGGAGGTAAAGGTACCTGATTCTAGATGTCTCAAAGATTCATAACCACATGCTCATACCCGACAAAAAAATATAAAGATATCATAAAAGCTCAAGTACATGTTTCAAGACTTCCGCTACTTTGATACCGTACATCCTACTTGAAGCGATGAAGTGTTAATGTTAAAGAACCTCAAGAAAGATGCATAATTAAAGCTTTTCAAGTTAACACATCAAGAAAGGTATGAGCATGTTGGTCCTAAAGTCACAAGTTCACAAGATGACAAAGTTTACAAGATGACGAAATGAGATTATGCTTGGTTGATGATCTCAAGGTGTTCAAGATCACATTTTCACATTTAAGTCAAGCTAAAGGAACAAGCTCAAGCCTAAAGTCAATGATAACTACATCAATTCACAAGTTAATGATTGAAGTTAATGACCACGAGCTCATGACAATAGTTAAAGGATAGTATGCAAGGTTTAAGTCTTTTTAAATTGGAATGACCTCCCTTATGGGGAGATTGTTAGAAATACGAAAAGTATCGGTCACTTCCAATAATAGTTAGTCAAAGCCCGTAGTTAGTCCAATGTAATGTTTAGTAATCTAATAGGGCCAAAAGGCCTATGGAAAGCCTACAAGCTAACCATGGCCGGCCATATGGGTTGTATAAATACCCTCTCCATGCCTTGGAGAGGGTGTTGGTTGTTCATCTTATACACACATTAATGCATTTTCTCTTTATGTTTACTTTCTCTCTCTAATGTGTTCATCTAACCACTATCTCTCTAAAACTACCTTTTTTCCCTAACCTAGTATGTTTTTAGATATCTTTCAAAAATGTAAAGATAACATAATCTTAGGAAACTATGTGAAAAAGTGCCTATTAGATGACCCGATATTCTATAAGATGGGTATCCTCTCCCTCATAAGCTTGATACAAAAGAGCATCCTCATACCGCTACATGTAAATGTTGCAAGAAAGGAATCAAGGTTCAAAGTGACCTTAAGGAGTTTCATGAGGGAATGAGGGAGATTCATTATTCCCTTAACAACAACGTCAAGTTGTTATGCTCAATGGTTGAGCCATTAGCAAAGGCTACGGTCCAACGCCGTAAGAAATAAACGGGTTGGATGGCCCATTTGAATAATGGTATGATAAGAATGGATACCCCTAATTATGTTAGACTAGTATGCAGCTAGATCTTATGTAAAATCTATGTAGTGTGTTGCATGTCTTATGTGAAATAAAATGCTTTAATACCTTCTTAATTGCTTATTGATGCCTAATGGTAATCTATCTTGAACAATATAATCGAATAAAATTGTGACATAATTTTTAAAGCATGTTCAACAAAAAGTAATTAGAGTCATAAAAATTATACATATAAAATCTTAATATATATATATATATATATATATATATATATATATATATATATATATATATATATATATATATATATATGAATATATATGCAACAATGTACAAAGTTACAATAATCCATGTTTGTACTCATCTATGTTTCAAAGTTTCCAAATGGTAAGCTAACCCATGTTGGATGTAAACATGAGTATATGTTTGTTGCTTGTGGTGTTTTGTGTTTGTTTGTTGCTATTCTTGACCTATGGATCCCCATCTTGGAACACGGGGGATCAACGATCTAGGGGGCACGTGCCAAGATGTCTACTCTCTACAAAGACATCAAACTTCAAGCTAACGGCTAAGATCCTGCCTTTTTGGTTTGAAAAAAGGAGAGAATGAAAACAAAGAGCTATAGCTTACAAGGGAGAAGATAAACTACTAAATCTCGGTGAAGACTAATGTTCGTCAAAAAACCCTCAATAATATATATATATATATAATAAATATACATATACATAAGCAAAGTATCATACAAATTATTCTTAGGAAAGAATAATAAGTAATCAACACGGGTATCGTTCTCCTCGGTGAGAGGTGAATGGAAATTCACGTTCATGTTGCAAAACGAGCTTGATTATCATTAAAGATTTGATTTTGGATTCTAAAACTAATATCGCAAAGGGAAAACACATAAAGGTAAGCTAAACTAAAAATTAAAACGATTTTAAAAACCTAACGTCATTTAAAAGTAATTAAAAACTAATTAAAACTTAAAAATGCAAATTAATTATCTAAAATTGACAATTTAAAATTCTAAAAACTCAAAATGCAAAATTTTAAACTTAAATGCTTTAAAATAATTTTTAAAAGACAGAAAATATTTTTTCGAATCTTTAATCTAATTAAAACTATTTTTAAAACTAAATAATACTAAAAATGAAATTAAAAATACTAAACTTAATCCTAAAATTTTAAGAAAATTTATAAAAATACTAGACACTAAAAATGAGGTTTGCAAAGAAAAATGACTCAAAAGCTAAAAGCAATAAGCTGAAAAGAAAATTAAATAAGCAAATAAGCTAAAATAAAAATATTAATAAAAGAAACCAAACCCACCCTTATGACAGAAAACTCCCAAGGGCAGGATGGTTAAGGCATTGGTGTTGTGAAGGTGAGGTCGCAAGTTCGAGTCCTTGACTTGCACTTTTTGCAAAATATTTTTATTTTTCATTTTCTATTTGAAAAAGCTATAAAATAAGCAAAAACAAGCAACTTTAATGAATGAACTTTTTTCCAAAACTTATTTATAAGCTAGAAGAAGCTACTTAAAAAGTAACAGTTTGGACTTATTTAAGATTAGAAAGCTAATTAAATTGGCTTGAGATTTTTGGATTCAATAATCTTAAAGAAAACAAAAAAGCTAAAAACATACCCTAACCTAGACTCATTAAGCACAAATGACTACAAATAAGCAAATCAAATAAGCCGAAAAGCATCTAAATGCAAAAAGACAGTTTGACTAAAAAAATTAAAGGACTCTTGACTAAACTTTAAGCTACTTTATAGAACTAATAAGCACTTGGAAAAAGCTTAAAAGCTAAAAGCAGATAAAATACTATAAGCTAATGACACAAATAAGCAAAAATTAAACAAACTAGAAAAAGAAATAAGCTAGGAAAAACAAGCTGAAAATGGCAGACTACTTCTATTTTTGGCTTTTTTTGAAAAATTAAATGGCAACTTTAAGCTTAAATTTAAGACTTAAAAAGCTATCTTGTGTGACAACCATGGCTTGAGCAGGTTAGTCAAACCGTTAGTGTTGACTTAGGTGCCTGTTGCAATGTATGATTTATGTGATTTTATGTGTTTATGTGTATTTATATGTTTGTGAGTTTGTGTAATCAATCTATTGAGTGTTTATTCTAAATGATGAGTGGTATGGTGGTGAATGGTTGAGGTTCATTTCTGTTCACTTTGAGTGACAAGGAAATGATTATTGAGATTCGAGCATTTCTGTGTTAATTGTGTAAGTATTTTTACGTATATGTATTTTTGTGTTAGTTGTCTAAGATAGGTTTAGATTTTAAGTGGTAATTTAAGAAAAGTGAAAATTTTCTATTTTAGGAAAATTAGGTTGAAAATGAAAAGTTAAAAAGTTATTTTTAAAAGTATAGTGAATTTCATTTGTGCAAAAAGGTATAGTCAAATTTGTCAAGGTTTTTATAAAAATTTAAGAAAATACAAGTAATTATATAATTAATAAATAAAAGAAAAAAAAGACAAAAAAATAAAAGGCTTATTCGGTCGATTAATAGAAAGAAAAGGAAAAAAAAGAATTGTATTAGAAATCAAACTCTAATTAGGCTTTATCTAAGATTACTTTAGGAGCCTATAAATACAAAAAAAAATCCCTAAGCCCCTCATTTGTTCGACCGATCTAGGGAAGAGAAGAAGAAGAAGAATTTTAGGGTTTAAGGTATTTTTTAATCCTTGTTTAATTCTAGTCTTTATTTTAATTAATGTAATCTAAGTATGATGGATTAGGGTTTTAAACTTGTAATTTTCGACTAGGGTTTGGATTAGAATTTTATGTTTCTGAAAGTTTATGATGTATAGATCATGTTTGATCATTCGTTTGATTGTTTTCATGATTGGGTTAGTCGGTTAGGGCTTGATCTTTTGATATAGTTGTTTTAATTCACTGCAGAATTTTGATCAGTCTTGTAGAGGTCATAACTCATTCATAAAAATTCAAAATTAACAATTTTACAATTATACTGGGAGAAAACCTCGAGGAGTCTACTTATCATAAAAACTTGGTCTCGTGAGTTTTTATGGTCGGGAAGTGGGTCAAAAGGTCGTTACAAAATCAGTGTGTAAAACAGTGACGAATTTCAGTTTTGGTTTTGATTTTTCTAAAAATACTTAGACATCTAGTTAGAGGCTAAATATCAGTGGAAGTTAGTTATATATTTTGTATTACCACTGAAATTTTCGTTAAAGGTATGTAATGAGGTCTAAAGTGGGCCATGCCTCAGGCTTGTGCATACTTTAGGGTGTAGATTCTAGACGAATTCTGAACACTTTGGATTAATGAATTTCTAAAGGGTATTTGTAAAAGGGTAATGGCTTTGGGAGAGCTATGAGAGGTTCATAGGACATATATGTAGCATGGTGAATTTTGGTTTGAATTGTGGAAGTGTTTAAGTGGTACGTTTAGGACGCGTAAGTGAGTATAAAATTCTGCTCAAAACCAGAAAATTTAAAGTGTAGCATTGAAGTGTAAATGGCATTTGTAGGGTTGGATAATGGTTATAAATCAAGTATAGGATATGTAGATAGCTTAGATATCCATCATAGTTGAGGTTACATCATATTGGGTTGAATGCCTAATTGATGGTAGCTTATTGTGTGCTTAATTGTTTAGATTATCCGTGAAGTGTTTGTGAAGCTTTTGTTGGATTCTTTTGGGAAGCTAAGCATCAGGTGAGTTTCATAGTCCCTCTTTTTAATGTTTTAAATTAGGATGGAAATGATGCTAAGTGTTTTGGAAATGTTTTGAATTGCTGTGATTATGTGTTTTGATTGCGTGTGGACATTATGTGATTGCATATGGCTTGTTGTTGCATGATATTGTGTTGTGTTGAGGATCATTAATGGTGGGGCTGATCATCTCACGGATCGTTAATTTGAGATTGTTAATTCAGTGAAATTGGTTATGGGTCCGACTAAATATAATCTTCAGCGGTAGACTTTAGGTGAGTAAGTGACGTATGTGGGATCGGAGGGGTAGCCTACCCAAGTATATGGATAGTTGGTTTGATATGGTAATTTAGGTTTGCATGTTAGCATAAGTTACATATGTTGCTATATGGTCATATATTGTTTGTATAATCCACAGTAATTGGTTTGAAAGTTTATAATGTGGGTTCTTAAACCTAATGACTCTCACCTACGTTGTGTTGACGTTTTTAAGCATCATTTTCAGGTGTGCTTCTAAGATTAATTTTTTTTTTTTCCCAATTGAGGTTAAGAGAAAGCTGGGCTAGAGCGACTGCTAGGATTTGCATTGGAGTTCGCTCCTGAGTATGTTTATGTTTTAGTGCATGGATTTTGTGAATTGTTATTTGATTCTATTAGGATCGTGCAGATATTGTTCTTTGTATTGGTGAGACCTCTTTATTTTATACAAGATGTGTTCTTTTGCGTTTTCGGTATTGTCATGACACTTGTGTCTTTATTACTTTGTTGTGCTTTTAGTTTTCTCTATTGTTGACACCATTTTGTTGTGATGATATTTATGACGTTACGCCTCGCGTTTCCGCCTTGGCGGGGTGTGATAGATTGGTATCAGAGCCTATGGTTATAGAGAACTAGGTGGTTGAGCCTAGACTATAGCTTAAGGGTCCCTCATATAGATGCATTTAGGGCTTATGTGTAAGTATATACCTATTATGCTTATTTTCCCTATGTTTCATAAAGTACATTATACTATATACTATATATATAAGTTGAGTTTTTCTTTGTTATTTTGAGATCCGTATCCTGATATAGTCTATGTTTTATGGTCTATTATAGTATGTCTCCCCCTATTCATAGAAAGTACCATGATTTAGTTGCTTTCACAACTGGGTGTAAAAGGATTAAGAATAACAAGCGGTGTAACCGCTACCACGATCAGATATTCATCATTACCATGTTCGGCTGTGTAGATCGTCGAAGAAGAAGATGACCTTGAAGGGTAGTTGATGGACAAACGGTTGAGGAAATTGAAACAAAGATAATTGCCAAGGATGGCACTATCACCAGAGTTCTGTACAATTTCAAGGTTATGTAACGTCTGAAGAAAAACCGGGGGAACAAACCTAGAAGAACAATGACCTATTGGATTAGTGGATTCTACCCAACAACTTCAACATGGTAAATCCAACATGAATGAGTTTGCACAATCGACTACCTCAAGCCAAAGCGGTAACATGATGATGGTTGATAGAAGATGAGGAAGAAGTTGAGAGGAATGAAGTGGACTTGGACCTTGAGTCCACCGCAAGTAGTAAACCTATGTGGAAGAAGACAAATAAAGCTGATCATGACCGCGCAGTCTCGTAATTGCCCATGGTGTTCTAAGTGATTGATATGTTTTAGCTTGTTTTTTTTCTTTCTTTCGATACGTTTGGGCTATGTTAGGATGTTATTTTCGATGTTTGGATTCTTAAGTATTAATATAATGATTATTAGGATATTCTTGTGTGAATTTGTGGTTTCATTTTTTTTAAGGTGCTATATGGTGTGTTATATTATGAAGTGTCTTCATAGGAGGGAGTACAACTGTGAAAGGGGGCATCTATAATTATGGTGGCCAACATAATTATACATGCGCCACAACACAGGTGGACTTGCAAAGTATATTTATGATTATTGTTGATGCGTTGCATGTATGTATATAGTTATTAAGAAGTATGATTCGATCATGATTCTTATTATATGGTCTAATGTATATAAATTTTATATCTTATAGAAAATGGCTCCATCACGTCGAAGAGGCAACAACGATAACAACAACAATGAGAACCCTGACATTGCTACTATTATCGCGCAGCGATATCAAACCATTCTTCCTTAGATTGTCACTCAAGTGACTAACAATGTGAACAATGCTAATAACGGTAATGGAGGAAATGGTGGTGGTGGAAATGGAAATGGTGGGAACAACGGATGCACTTTCAAGGTATTCCAATCTTGTAATCCCAAGGAGTATGATAGGAAAGGAGGCGATAGTGCTTACTCGTTGGATCAAGAAGATGGAAAATGTGATTGATATTAGTGGTTGTGCGGAGATCAAAAGGTGAGGTATGCGGCTAGTTCATTGTTTTAATACAAGCTTTAACTTGGTGCGGAAACTCAAGTCCAAGCAAGAGGACGTGTGGCTGCAATGGCCATGACATGGAAGATTGTAAGGCAACTGGATGGTTGAAGAAACTCTGCCCAAGGTTAATGAAATGGGAGAAATTGCGAAGAATGAGTTTTGATCACAGATGGTGGGAGCTATCATGCTGCCTACACTGATAGGTTTTCAATGGAGTTGGCCTAGTTGGTCCACACTTTAGTTACACCTGATTCATCTCGTATTAAGAGGTTACATAGCTGGACTGGCTCCTGAGATTAGAGGAATGCTTCGAGCAACCCAACCAACTACTATTCAGAATGCAATACTGAGAGCTTAGATACTTGCTGACGAAAGCAATCATGTGGTTCCTTGACTAAGGGGTTAGGGTTAAATATAAGAGATGAGGGAGTGAGCAGTCTAGTAAAAACTGGAGGATAGACACTCAAGAATGCAAAGGACGGAACTGGGTTTGTGGCAACAGGCCCTCCTAGAAATGAATTGCATAAGCTCAGTTCTAAGTGTGACAAGTGTTATACTTTTCATCCAAAAAACAAACCTTGCAATGTGTGCTTTAATTGTCAGAAACCGGGTCATTTTTCCAGGGATTGTCGGGCACCGGTTAGGCAAGTAGCTCAGGTGAATGCTGTTAGAATGAGTAACAATTTGAGAGTGTGTTATGAGTGTGGTAGCCCGGATCATTTCCGCAACACTTGTCCCAAGTTGAATCGAGCACCTGGACAAGTTGGAAATCAATTGGCTTTGGAGGGTAGCGTACAACCGAAGCAATAGGAACCAAATTAGAGGAAGGCTTTCCAACGTGGAATGTGAATGCAATGGAGGACGGTCAGGATCCTAAAGTTGTACGGGTACGTTCTCTCTAATCTGATCACTTTGTTACACTTATTATTTGATTCTCTGAGACGATTTTTATTTCATATCTATGATTTGGCGCCCTTACTTAATGTGAAACACTAAGTAATGTGAATTCCTGGTAATATGATTGAATTTGCTGATGGTAAGAAGTAGAAGTGAAATAGAATTATTCGTGACTGCAAAACTAGAACTAGAAGTTCCCTGTTTAGCTTAAAGTTAATACCTTTAGTCATGGATGTTTCTGATGTGATTGGCGGGAATGATTGGTTGTTCCCAAAATAGCTATGATAGTTCTGTCATGAGAAAGGTAGTAGAAATACCAGAGGAGGCTGGTAAGATACTTTGGGTCACGGAGAACGGACGTGGATTCACCAAAAAGCATTGAAGAGTTGAAAATGAGGTATGAATCGAAGTTGAGTGATATATCTGTGGTACGTGAGTTTGAAGATGTGTTTCCAGAAGACTTGTCAGGATTGCCTCCGCAACGACAAGTGGAGTTTCGCATAGATCTAGTTCTTGGAGGACGCAATTGCAAAGTTCCTTATCGTTTAGGCTTCAAAGATGCAAGAATTATCTGGGCATCTGAATAGAGTTGCTATAGACATGGGTTTCATATGAACCTAGTCGTTCTCCATGGAGCTGCCAGTGTTATTTGTCAAGAAGAACGATGGTTCGCTACGTTGTGTATCAGATTATAGAGAGCTGACAAGTTGACAATTAAAGATCCGTTATTCCTCTTTCCGAGATGATGATTTATTTGACCAACTCAAGGATCGCGTTATTTCTCCAAGATAGACCTTCGGTCAGGTTATCATCAACTACGCGTGCATGAAGACGACATACCTAAGACGGATTTCGAACGAGATACGGACATTTTGAGTTTACGGTTATGCCTTTTGGGCTAACCAATTGCGCTGCAGTTTTTATGGATTGGATGATTAGTGTTTATAAATGTATTTAGATAAGTTCGTTATTGTGTTCATCGATGACATCTTGATCTACTCAAAGACGAAGGAGGATCATGAAGTTCATTTGGGTTTGGTGTTGGAATTGTTAAGGAAGATAAGTTGTATGCCAGTTCTCCAAGGTGTCGAGTTCTAGTTGAAAGAGGTGCACTTTCTTGTGTTACGTTGTTAATCAGAAATGGTATACATGTGGATCCCAGTAAAATAGAAGCGGTAAAGAATTGGAAGACCCTACGACGCCTTCTGAGATTCGTTCATTTTTTGGATTAGCCGGTTATTACCGACGGTTTATTTCAAAAATTTTTCCAAAATTGCTAAACCTCTTACCTCGTGAATCAGAAGAATAGAAGTATGTGTGGGGTGTGGAGCTGAAGAGGCTCTTAGGCCTTAATGAATAAACCTTGTGTGATGCACAATATTGACGCAAAACATGATGGAGTTAAATATTTTCGTAGTTTGTGTGATGCATCAAAACTCGGTTTGGTTGTGTACTCATGCAAAGAGGCAAAGTCATTGCCTATGCATCCAGGCAGCTGAAAATCCATGAGAAGAATTAACACGCGCATTTTTGAACTGCGGAGCTGTGGTGTTGCTTTAAGAATTATTAGGAGGCATTTATACTGTACGGTACTTAAGAGTGTTATCTATAGGTTCACACAAGTCTATCAACACATTTTTGATCAGAAAGAGCTGAATATGCGTCAGAGGAGATGGATTGAGTTATTTAGTGATTATGAGTGCGAAATTCGTTACCATCCTGGTAAGGCGAACGTTGTGGCTGATGCATTAAGTAGGAAGGAGTGGCTGAAACCTAGACGTGTAAGGGCTATGGCAATGACTGTCAGGCTGGTTTGTGAGGAAAATGAATACAAGTTGCCGCCAAAGTGAGGCGCTTAAGAAGAGAAATATACTTATGGAAAATCTGCATGGTTTAGTATCAGCAGAATGGAAAAGAAAAGGGGGTGAGAGTTTGCTATTTTATGGACGTATATGGGTTCTATAATAGGAGTTATGAGTACGATGATCATGACGAAGCTCACAGTCTTAGTACTAAGTTCATCCAGGAGCGCGGGGGGGCGGGAGGGGGGGGGAGGGATGATAAGATGTACTATGATCTTCAGGGCTATGTTGTGGTGGTCGGGATGAGAGAGATATGCTACTTATGTTAGTAAGTGGTTTGGCATGTTCAAAGGTAAAGGGTGAGCATCAAAGGCCTTCGGAGCTTACTGCGACCACCTGGTGATACCTGAATGGAAGTGGGATAAGATCACTATGAATTTTATCACTAAGTTGCCTAGGTCAAAAAAGTAGGCATGACACGATTTGGGTCATAGTCGATAGACTAAACTAAGTCGGCTCAATTCCTATCTTTAAGAAAAAGACTATAGTATGAGAAATAGGCAAAGATCTACATTGATGAGATAAGGTCGGAGACATGGAGTCCTGATGTCGTTTATTTAGATAGAGATGGAAGATTACGTTGCGTTGCTGGCAGCTGTGCAAAAAGCTTTAGGGGACAAGGTTTGATATGATACGGCTTTTCATCCAAAAATGGATAGCAAAAGTGAGGTACGATTCAGTCATTAGAGGATATGTTGTTGGGTATGTAATTGGATTTTGGTGGTAGCTGGGATGTTATCTACCATGGCTGAGTTTCTATACAATAATAGCTATACATTCGAGTATAGAGTGCTCCGTTTGAGCTCTTGTATGGATGGAAAGTGTAGGTCGCCTATTTTATGGCTGTCGATTGGAGAAAGTAGTTTGATTGACCTGTATTGGTTTAAGAATTGGACTGTAAGTTATTGTTTTGATTAGGATGAAGCACAAAGCAGCGAGAGATCATCAAAAGAGCTATGCTGATAATAGACGCAAACCATTGGAATTCGAAGTAGGAGATCGAGTAATGTTGAAAGTATCACCTTGGAAAGGTGTAATTCGTTTTGGGAAAAAGGGTAAGTTAGCACCGAGATACGTAGGACCATTTGAGATTCTTGAAAGGATCGGTCCTGTAGCTTATCGATTGAGATTGCCTGAGGAATTGAGTGGGGTACATGACACGTTTCATGTGTCAAACCTAAAGAAATGTTTGGCGGATGCTAGTTTGCATGTGCCATTAGGTGAGATAAAGGTTGACAAAACTCTTCGTTTTGTTGAGGAACCTGTGGAGATAATGGATCGTGAAGTTAAGAGTTTAAAGCGTAGTAAGATAGCGTTAGTAAAGGTTCGTTGGAATTCTAAGCGTGGTCCTGAGTTTACTTGGGAACGCGAGGATTATATGAAGTCTAAGTACCCTCAGTTGTTTGTTGATCGAGCTGATGAATCGGCTAGTTAAATCTCGGGACGAGATTTCCTAAAGGAGGGGATACTGTGACAACCATGGCTTGAGCAGGTTAGTCAAACCGTTAGTGTTGACTTAGGTGCCTGTTGCAATGTATGATTTATGTGATTTTATGTGTTTATGTGTGTTTATATGTGTTTATGAGGTATTGGTAATCAATCTATTGAGTGTGATCATCTCAATGAGATTGGAATAGTGGTGAAATTGGTTAAGTTCATTTCGTTCACTTTTGAGTGACAAGGAAATGATTATTGAGATTTGAGCGTTTCTGTGTTAAATGTGTAAGTATTTTTACGTATATGTATTTTTGTGTTAGTAGTCTAAGATAGGTTTAGATTTTAAGTGGCAAGTTAAGAAGAATGTAAAATTTCTATTTTAGGAAAGTTAGGTTGAAAATAAAAAGTTAAAAGTTTTTTTTTTAAGTCTAGTGAATTTCGTTTAAGCAAAAAAGTATAGTCAAATTAGTTAATGTTTTTGTGAAAATTTAAGGAAATAAAAGTAATTATGTAATTAATAAATAAAAATAAATAAATAAATAAATAAATAAAAGGCCTAACCGGCCGAATAAAAGAAAAAAGAAATGAAAAGAAAAAAAGAGTTGTATTAGAAATCAAATTCTAAATAGGCTCTATCTAGGATCTCTTAGGAGGCTTATAAATACAAAAAACGCGTTAATTGTGTAAGTATTTTTACGTTTATGTTTTTTGGTTAGTAGTTTAAAGATTAGGTTTGATTTTAAGTGTAAGTTAAGAAAAGTGTAAATTTCTTATTTTAGAAAAAAAATTATGTTGAAAATTAAAAGTTAGAAGTTATTTTTAAAGTCTACTGAATTTCATTTATGCAAAAAGGTATAGTCAAATGTGTCAAGGTTTTTATAAAAATTTAAAGAAATACAAGTAATTATATAATTAATAAAAAATAGAAAAAAAAAGAAAAGGCTTATTCGGCCGATTAATAGAAAAAAAGAAAAGAAAAAGGAAAAAAAGAATTGTATTAGAAATCAAACTCTAAATTAGGCTTTATCTAAGATTACTTTAGGAGCCTATAAATACAAAAAAATAAAATCCCTAAGCCCCTCATTTGTTCGACCGATCTAGGGAAGAGAAGAAGAAGAAGAATTTTAGGGTTTAAGGTATTTTTCTAATCCTTGTTTAATTCAAGTCTTTATTTTAATTATGCAACATATTTAATTATCTTATCTAAGTTGATGGATTATGGGTTTTAAACATGTATTTTCGACTAGGGTTTGGATTAGGGTTTTATGTTTCTGAAAGTTATGATGTATAGATCATGTTTGATCATTCGGTTGATTGTTTTCATGATTGGGTTAGTCGGTTAGGGCTTGATTTTTTGAATATAGTCGTTTTAATTCACTGCAGAATTTTGGTCAGTCTTGTAGAGATCATAACTCATTCATAAAAATTCAAATAAACAATTTACAACATACTGGAGATAACCTCAGAGAGTCTACTTATCAGAAAACTTGGTCTCGTGAGTTTTTATGGTCGGGAAGTAGGTCAAAAGGTCGTTACAAAATCAGTGTGTAAAACAGTGACGAATTTCAGTTTTGGTTTTGATTTTTCTAAAAATACTTAGACATCTAGTTAGAGGCTAAAAATCACGTGGAAGTTAGTTTATATATTGTGTGTGACCCCTGAATTTTTGCTAAGTATGTAATGAGGTCTAAAGTGGTCATCTAGTGCCATACTTTTAGGGTGTCAGATTTTGGACGAATTCTAAACACTTTGGATTAATGAATTTCTAAAGGGTATTTGTAAAAGGGTAATGGCTTTGGGAGAGCTATGAGAGGTTCATAGGACATATATGTAGCATGGTGAATTTTGGTTTGAATTGTGGAAGTGTTTAAGTGGTACGTTTAGGACGCGTATGGAGTATAATCATTAGCTCATAACATGAAATCTTTAAGTGTTGGCATTGAAGTGTAAAATGGCATATGTAGGAGTGGAAATGGTTAAAATCATGTATAGAAAACTATGATAGATAGCTTCGATATCATCTAGTTGATGTTACATAATATTGGGTTGTATGCTAATTGGATGGGTTAGATTATTGTGGCTTAATTGTTTAGATTTTCGTGAAGTGTTTTGTGAAGCTTTTGTTGGATTCTTTTGAGGAAGCTAAGCCATTCAGTGTGTTTCATAGTCCTCTTTTTAATGTTGTAAATTGGGAGGATGTAAATGATGCTAAGTGTTTTGGAAATGTTTTGAATTGCTGTGATTATGTGTTTTGATTGTGTGTGGACATTATGTGACTGCATATGGCTTGTTGTTGCATGATATTGTGTTGTGTTGAGGATCATTAATAGTGGGGCTGATCATCTCACGGATCGTTAATTTGAGATTGATCAACTCAGTGAATTGGTATGGGTCCAGGCCTAAATATAAGCTTCAGCTGGTAGACTTTTAGGTGCGTAAGTGACGTATGTGGGATCGGAGGGGTACGCCTACCCAGTATATGTATGGTTGGTTTGATATGGTGATTTGGTTTGCATGTTAGCATAAGTTCATATGTTGCATAATTGTCCTATATTGTTTTGATAATCACAGTAATTGGTTTGAAAGGTTTATAATGTGTGTCTTAAACCTATGACTCTCACCAACCGTTGTGTTGACGTTTTTAAGCATCATTTTCAGGTGAGCTTCATGAGAATATTGAGGTTAAGAGAAGTGGCTAGAGCGACTGCTAGGATTGCATTGGAGTTCGCTCCTGAGTTTGTTTATGTTTATTGCATGGATTTTGTTAAATGTTATTTGATTCTATTAGGATCGTGAGATATTGTTCTTGTATTGGTGAGACCCTCTTTCATTTATACAAGATGTCGTTCTTTTGGTTTTTGGTATTGCCATGGCACATTGTGTCTTTATTACTTAGTTGTACATTTAGTGTTTCTCTATTGTTGACACCATTGTGTTGTGATGATATTCCTAACATTACGCCTCGTGTTTCCGCCTTTGCGGGGTGTGACATCTTGACTACCTATAAGCTAGAAAAAAATTAGGACAAGATTGTATTTTGCTAAGTGCAATTTAAATGTGTGTTCATATACCTCATTGAGCTCACATAAACTATACCTTAAAATAGGACTTTAAGAATTTTGCAAAAACAACGTATTTTAAAAACTCTTAAACTGACAGACTTAAACTTCTTATAAAACAAACTAAAAACATATCAAAACTTAACTTAGGCTCATGAAAACTTGTTTTTAGACTAAACTAGAGCTAATGAAAACCCATTTAAAAACCAAAAAACATATTTATACCTCAATTAACCCTTTTTAAATCCTTAACCCAAACACCCCTTTAAATCCTTAAAACCTAATTTAAAACTTAAACAGATCTATATAAGATCAAATTATTGAAAACAGATAAAGTACTAAGCATGCTAAAGATATTTAAGCTAAAAACTTAGGAAAATAGGCACTTATCTAATAAGCTACTAGAATAAGCAGTTTTAACTAATATGGATAGATTTTATCTAAACTCTAATCAAATTTAAAACTAAGCTATAAACTTAACATAATAAGCTAACAAAAGGCAGAATAAGCATATATAAGCAATAATAAACACAAATAAGCAGAATGATAAGCTGAACAGTAATTAAGCTAGAAATAAAGTAAAGGAAGTGTACATTAATCCTAGCTCAAACAAGGATCAAAAATGCTTAAAAGAGCTTATCTACAAGCTCCAACTTATCAGAGATAAGCTGGTAAAGTACCTATGAGCCCATCCAAATCTGGCTTATCATCCAAGAGCTCAAAACCATCATACTTAACCAATTAACTTGAAAATGAACAAACAAGATCAAATAAGCTTTTAGGAGCTTATTTGAGCTTAAATAAGGGTTGAGAAAACATTTTAGCTTATTAAGAAATTTGGGTATAATTCAAGAGCTGTATTTAAATAACACAAATGACTTAAACTAAAAATTGATTTTTATTAATAAAAAGAGAATTACATTAAACTGAATTTGATTATAATAAGCATAAAATAAGCTAAAAAAATTAAGCTACACTATCCTACACTACTCCTACTCTAGATATCTCAACTGTGTGATAGAGCCTCTCTATTTATAGTAAGAAGGTGAACATTCTATCCTTTCAGGAGCGTCACTCATCTTCAAATCTTGACCCTTCAATCATAATCCATCATTTAAACCCATTGGATTGCTTCCACGTTATTCCAACCAATCACAGCATGTGGGATTGCCAGCGTAGCTAAGAGTAGTGTCAGGCATGTCAGGAAATTCTTCTAGAAGCATTTGTGTATGTAGAGAGCGGTGGTTTACCTTGGTTATTTTATTAAGGTAAAATGGGAGGGAAAAGGGGGGGAAGAAGCATAGGAATTTTGACCGGGGTGTTATAACTCAGATTTTAACCTTTGACCACATTTACATTTATGACT
>BQNB010044821.1:10578-44654 GCA_026074375.1 Tanacetum coccineum | reverse complement strand
AGGGAATTTAGTGTTGCTAGGACTCCTCAGCAAAATGGTATTGCTGAGAGAAAGAATAAGACTCTAATAGAGGCAGCTAGAACTATGCTAGCAGATTCCAAATTACCAACTACCTTTTGGGCTGAAGCAGTTAATACTGCTTGCTATGTCCAATATAGAGTGTTAGTTATCAAGCCTCATAACAAGACCCCTTATAAACTTTTTCTAGGTAGAAAGCCTGCCTTAAACTTCATAAGACCATTTGGGTGTCCTGTTACAATCCTAAATACCTTAGATCACCTAGATAAGTTTGATGGAAAGTTTAATGATGGATTCTTTGTAGGATACTCTATCAAGAGTAAAGCATTTAGAGTATTCAACACTAGAACCAGATTTGTAGAGGAGAACCTGCACATAAATTTTCTTGAAAACAAACCAAATGTTGCAAGAACTGGACCTAACTGGATGTTTAATATTGATACTCTATCTATGTCTCTGAATTATCAACCAGTTTTTGCAGGGAATCAAACTAATGGTAATGTAGGTACCAAAGCAAATATTAATGCAGGATAAGCTGAAATGAGTGCGGTTCCTGGTCCACAATATGTTCTGCTACCATTTTTTACTTATGATTCTCAAAATCCAAAGAGCTTAGAAGATGAGATTGCAGATGATGCTGGAAAGAAGAATGGAGTTAAGGATCTAACAAAAGAAGATGACATAAATGGTCCAGAGAGGCTACTAACACTAACAGCACTAACAGACTTAATACTGTTAGTTCATCTTTTACTACTGTGGATCCAGGAAGAGCAAAAGACCAAAGAAATGAGTTTGAAAGTGTGTTTGGACAAGACAAGGATACTAATAGTACTTATAGGATATTCACTCCTGTTAGTGCTGCTGAGTCCTCTTATGAAAATCTTGGTGGTTCAACTCTTATTAATGATGCTACTCCTTTACTGATTATCCTACTGATCCTCTCATGCCTGATTTGGAAGATATTGTTGATCTTCAAGATACTGGTATATTTGGTAATGCATATGATGATGAAGATGTGGGTGCAGAGGCTAAACTTAACAACTTGGAAACAACCATGAGTGTCAGTCCTATTCCCATAACCAGAATTCATAAGGATCATCCTAAATAACAGATCATTAGAGACATAAATTCAGCTACTCGAACAAGGAGAATGATCAAGATGTCTGAAGAACATGCTATGATCAGTTACATTAACAAGCAGAGGAGAACAAATCACAAAGATTATTAAAACTGCATATTTGCATGTTTTCTCTCTCAAATGGAACCTAAGAAAGTTATTCAAGCTTTGGCAGATTCAAGCTGGATAGAGACAATGCAAGAAAAGTTGCTATAGCTTAGGTTGCAGAAGGTTTGGAGATTAGTTGATTTACCCAAAGGCAAACATGCCATTGGAACAAAATGGGTCTATAGAAACAAAAAGGATGAGAGAGGAATATTAGTTAGAAACAAGGCAAGATTGGTTGCACAAGGTTACACCCAAGAAGAGGGAATTGATTATGATGAGGTTTTTGCTCCTGTTGCTAGGATTGAAGCAATCAGGTTATTTTTAGCCTATGCATCATTTATGGGGTTCATTGTGTACCAAATGGATGTAAAGAGTGCCTTTTTGTATGGCACAATAGAAGAGGAGGTATATGTGTGTCAACCTCCTAGCTTTGAAGATCTTCAGTTTCCTAACAAGGTTTACAAGGTAGATAAGGCCTTATATGGTCTTCATCAAGCTCCTAAAGCCTGGTATGAGACTTTGTCTACCTACTTAATAGAAAATGGATTTAGAAGAGGGATCATAGATAAGACTTTGTTTATTAAGAAGGACAAAGGTGATATACCATTAGTTCAGGTGTATGTAGATGACATCATCTTTGGGTCTACTAAGAAGTCTTTATGTACAGAATTTGAAAGTTTGATGCATAAGAAATTCCAGATGAGTTTTATAGGGGAAGCCAAGACAAGTAAGTGGCTGATATATTGAAAAGGTTTGATTTTATCACTGTGAAGACAACAAGCACTCCCATGGAACCTAGCAAAGCATTGATTAAGGATGAAGAAGCTGAGGATGTGGATGTACACTTATATAGATCAATGATTGGATCATTAATGTACTTAACAGGTTCTAGACCAGACATAATGTTTGCTATTTGTGCTTGTGCAAGGTTCCAAGTTACTCCAAAGACTTCACATCTTTATGCTTTAAAGAGTATCTTTAGATACTTAAAAGGCCAACCTAAATTAAGCCTTTGATATCCTAGGGATTCACCATTTGACTTGGAAGCTTATTCAGATAGTGATTATGCTGGAGCTAGCCTTGACAGGAAATCCACAACAGGAAGTTGTCAATTTCTTGGGAAGAGGTTGATTTCATGGCAATGTAAGAAGCAGACTATAGTAGCTAACTCAACAACTGAAGTAGAGTATGTTGCTGCTGCTAACTGTTGTGGACAGGTGTTATGTATCCAAAATCAGATGCTTGACTATGGATTCAATTTCATGAACATCAAGATTTACATTGATAATGAAAGCACCATTTGTATTATGAAAAATCCAATATTTCACTCTAAAACCAAGCACATAGAGATAAGGCACCATTTCATCAGAGATTATTATGAGAAGAAGTTGATTCAAGTGATTAAGATTCACACAGATCACAATGTTGCAGATCTTCTCACAAAGGCTTTTGATGTTAGCAGGTTTAACTTTCTAATTGCTAGCATTGGATTACTTAATCTCTGAAGTATTGTTTGAGGGGAGGTTAATGTGTTTGGATAACAGTTCTTAACTTTTATTCATAGGTTATGCATAAATATGAATCCTCATGAATTCTCGCATGTCTGTCTAGTCTTTTCTAGTGTGCTTGTGATGAATAGAGGCATGTTGTTGTATAATTATTGAAGATAGAGTTAATACTGTTAGATATCTCTTAGTACTGCTAGACTTAGTTTATACTGCTGGATGAAACTTCTAAATACTAATTTGTTGATGCTGCTAGGATTAGTTAGTGCTGCTTTCACGGGTTTAGCAATGAGATTGTGATTAGTATTGGGTTTCTACTGGTAACTATTTTGGTTTATATGCCTTTAAATAAAGTTAGTACTGCTGGGCAAAAAGTTAGTTCTGTTGGGCAATGTTTGTACTGCTGGGCAAAAGTTAGTACTGCTGGGCAAAAGTTAGTACTGCTGAGCCAAATTTAGTACTGCTTGTTACCGTAAATACTGTTCGGGGCATAACAGATTTTCATTAATTAATTATAACCGTTGAGATATTTCCGCCAACAACTTCGCTTATAGGGGTTTATATTTGGATAATTCTTGATCTTTCTTTCTTTTATAAGTTTTACTTCAAGATAAAGATTCAACTTTATTCAGTCGGTCCAATCACACCCTTAGACTTCTTTATTATATATCTCAATTAACTTTGCCAAACCCTCTTTTTTTTTTTTTTTAACCTCTTTTTTTTTTCATCAACAAACTTAAACCCAGAACCCTTCTTATAAATCAATCACTATATGGTGGATTTGAAGTTTGTCGATCAACATAATATGGTTGCTTGTTTGGAAAAGACAGAGTGCGAGAAACAAAGAGTTTTCATTAGATAGTGGTCATTTCTATCTAATGTTCGATCAATTATGCTCTCACTGTAAGTCCCACTATCTATGCTTCTTACATTAAATAGTTTTGGAATACTGCCACTTCCAAACAGTCAATTAATGTGAAGCAAAATACATGCTATTGTTGATCGGCACAGGCTTTCCGTGGTCATCATCTGAATACATCAGTGATGATGCTGATATTCTCTTTAATGATGAGGTTTGGTATTGTTGCCTACACAATGATGAAATTTTTGACAACCTTGCATTGATGGGATATGAACAGCTTTCTACAAAAAACTACTTTTCAAAAAAGGTTCATTCTCTCCTCATTAGAAATTTTGATACATACCATCCTTTCATTGTATAAGTTTCAAAAATAACTGCTTGGAATGATTTTCAACTAATTTGTCTTCAACAGTTATTTGTTTTAGAAAGGGTTAAAAATTTAATTTTTCTAAATTAATTTTTGATGGTATGTTGAGGAACTTAGATCCAAAGAGATTTTAATGTATCCAAGGTTTTTACAACTCTTTTTGAATAACCAGCTTAAAGATTTACCAGAACCTTTTAATGATACTTACGAGACACCTACACACAGTAAAAAGGTTTTTCTCTAACTATGGGGCCCAAGGAAAAGTAAATTTTTTTCAGGAAAAGTTACTTCACTTTTTGACTCCATGTTGGTGCAAAACCAAGCACCTGAGGGTGAAGGTTCAACAATACCCCCTGAACCCTAGCCCACACCCTCTACCTCACAACCAAATGTTTCAGAATCTCAAACCGAATCACTTCAAACGAAAAAACACCTCCAAAACATGTTTTCCCATGACTTCAAAACTGAGCTCACGTTGAGCAAATACTCCCTCTCCATCTACATATCAAAGAAAACATAAAGAATGACTTCAAAAAACATAGGAGGGAGAGACAAACAGGTCTCTGCGGTACTCAGACATAGTGTGACCTTTAAAAAACCATGGAGCAGATGAGGCTTTTGTCCATAAGGAGGGGGTGACAGTGTGGAAAGGGCTATCACTACTGATGCTAGCTTAGTTGCAGCACATGACAGTGATAACATAATTAGGACCTAGACCACGGAAATGCCTAATGTTGACATTCCTCAAAGAATGGATACAAGTGGCAGTCCCAGGCGCCAAGAAACCATGGGGGTGCTCTTGGTCAGACTAGGTTGGAGTGTAGTGCTTGAAAATCCAATGAAACCACCTCTCCTGAGGTCTCACCTTCTAGATGTGGGGAGGGGAAGCATAGAACATACTTTGAAATTGATGGATACAGTACAACCTATCCACTATGATTCACCTTCCTGGAGGTTACACACCTGGAAGTGATGAGGGTAGGCTGAAACTGAAAGAATTAATGGCTATATGTACAAAATTGTCAAAACAGGTGCTTGACTTGGAGAAAGAGAAGGATGCACAAGCTGTGGAGTACTCTCTCAAACTAAAAGCAAAAAGTCACAAGGAAATTAGATAAGAAAAGAGGAAAGATCAAAGCATATCACACCAAGGAAAGAAGATTTTACAGGCAGGTTGAGTCATTATGATGATCGATTTGGACTGAGGAGTATTGTAATCCAAACAAGAGAGGGAATAGTGACAAGACAAGTCCATGTTCCAAGATAGTGACTTTGATGTTACTTGATTAAATGACATCGGAATGATGTTGAATGAGAGATAGTTCATACTGCTATCACTAGAGTTAGTGCTGTTAGTGCACCATTTACTACTGCTGGTGTAGCTATTAGTACTGCTGAACCTAAAACACCTCCAACAACTGCTGCAACTGCATTTATAGATGAAGATTTACCATGCTCCAGACTTTGATAAAGGATGAAGGAAGAGATAAATTTAAGGTGAAGGAGTTTCTATTAAAGATGTAGAAGATTCTCCTAGACCTATCAGATCAATAACTACACTACAACTTCTTCCAATTATTGATCCAAAAGACAAAGGTAAGGGTGTACTGGTTGAAGAAGAACTTGAGAAACCAGAGAAAGTAAAAAGAATGGATCAAGAGTTAGCTCAAATTGAAAGTGATGCAGAGTTAGCTCAAAGATTACATGAGAAAGAGTTAGCATGAGTTTGAACAGGCAGCCACCAAAAGAAAAGGACAAAAGCAAGAAGAAGCTACTAGTGCTGCTTTAGATGAAGAGTTTGATGAAACTCAAGCCAGAATAGATGATGATCATGAACTGGCTGTAAGACTGATACATGAAGAGCAAGAAAAGTACACAATTGAAGAAAGAGCCAGATTGTTAGCAGAATTCTTTGAAAGAAGAAAGAAACAATTGGCAGCAGAAAGAGCAAAGGCAATAAGGAACAAACCACCTACAATAACTAAGTTAGGAAATGATGATTACGATGATTACTTACCTCAAACATATGGGTAAGTACACTCATCAACAACTAAAGCACAAGAACTTTGAAGAAGTTCATAAGTTATATGAAAGAGAGAAGAAGTGGATTGATGACTTTAAGCCTATAGATGATGACAGTCAACAGCAAGCAGAAAGCACTAAAAAGAGACCAAGAGCAGATTCTGAAGAAGAAAGTTCCAAGAAACAGAAACTAGAAGAGGATAATGATGCTGAAAAAGAGGAGCTTAGAGATAGTATGGATGTAGTTCCAAGGGATGATGTTGCTATTGATGTTGAATCTCTGGCCACCAAATATCCAATTGTTGATTGGAAGACACATATTTTAAATGAAAATATGATGTATTATCAAATCATCAGAGCAGATGGAAGTTCCAAGAATTACAAGATATTCAGTGAGATGCTTGATGATTTTGACAGACAAGATGTGATAGATCTACATAGGTTGGTAAATGAAAGATATGAGACAACAAGTCCAGAAGGATATGACTTGTTACTTTGGGGAGATCTGAAGACCTTATTTGAGCCTAATGAAGAAGATGAAATATGGAAGAATCAACAGGACTACAACTTGATAAGCTGGAGATTGTTTGACTCATGTGGAGTTCATGTACTGTTGATGAATACTGGAGTTGCTATTCACATGATGATTGAGAAGAAATATCCTCTAACTCAAGAAATGCTTTCAAGGATGCTAAATAGAAGACTAGAGGTTGATTATGAAAGTGAGATGGCATTTGAGCTTCTCAGATTTACAAGATCACAACTTCAGAAGTAGAAGAGTGTTTGGATACATCCTCCTGATGATCAAGATGCTGATACTGAAGAAACTTGATGATTAACAAGGTGAATATCAAGTTTAGGGGAGGATTGTTGGGAATTGAAGGCTTCTGAAGTTACTACTGTTAGTTTTGGAAGTTAATACTGCTGGTTCAAGATTGTGCTGTTGTTGAAGTTTAAAGAAAATAGTCTAAGTTATTAGTACTGCTAGCTATAATAGTTAGTACTGCCAGTACATTGTTAGTACTGCCAGTATAGTTAGTACTGTTAGTTAATATTTAGTGTTGTTAGTCTTATATAGTTAGTACTGCTATTATGATATGCATGAGTTAAATTAGGAATAGATATGCATTATCATTATACGCGTTTTGTAAGCCCATTAGGGTTTCCTTAGTGTATAAAAGGAACCCTACGGCATAGTTAGAAAATCACTTCAATTACAAATCTTATAGTTAGTTATTCTGTAACCTAGGCAGAATATTATCAATCAATATATTCAAAGTTTAGTATTCATTGTTCTTAGTATTACAAGTTAGTTTCCGCATAACTTGTAGTATTCATAATCATAGTTTTTGTCTTAGTAGTTTTGGATTTATCCAAGGTTACTAACCTTTACACAAGCTAAAGGAAATCAAGATCTATTCATTGGGATCAACAATAATAAGTATGTAAAATAAGTAAATGAATGAATGGAAGTATTAGGTTTTAAGTAGACCTTATGTGAGTGTATGAGGATGAAGAACATATGGTCAAACCCTACTTAACAAACCCAAATTAGAAACCCTAATCAAGAAAACCCTAGCTTTTCTTCTTGATGCAAACCATTGCAAACTAATACCCAAGCTTCCAAACCACCTTGCAACACCTTAGATATGAACCCTAATGATGTGTGTATGCTTGTATCTTTGTTGAAAATCAAGCTATGGAAACCCTAATAAATGATTTTGAGCCATGGGTTTATAGAAATAAATGGGAGAGTTTTATGATTTTTGCTAGTGAATGGGAAGTAAAAGAAGGCTTACATTAGTGTCTTATTTATAGTCAAAATATCTACTAAACCACTAATCAAAACCAAGGATTTTGGAAGGAAAGAAAGTGGTAATGGTACAAGGTGTAAGACATGGTGATTTGCCAATTTATAGAGAAGTGTGTTTGTGGTTGTACTTGTGTAAGGACATGGTACTTAAGCACATGGTAATTTCCTTAAGTAAAAATGGTATGGATTTTGTGTAAGATGGTATTGATTTAATGTGTATATACATACATACATACACCATTAGTGGAGTTTTGGGAAAGGAATTATATAATTTTTGGGTATTGGTATAAAAGTGGGTATTCGTTTGAGTATAAATAGGTATTGGTGCTTCCGTGTATGCCTAAATGTATTTTACTGCGAAATGTAAACGTTTTACGTAACCAATAAAAATAAAAAGTGAAAAGTTATAAACTATCTTCGTAAAAATAATATAACACTTGTTTGACGTAAACTTTAATTTATTTAATGTCGGTTTACGTTGATTGTTGATTTTTAGTTTACGCGATTCAACTAAACGATTAAAATTAAAAGTAACCGCATAAAAGTTAAAAATAAATAATTGAATATTTATTGACGTAAAATGACTCGAAAATGTGGGTTGTCACAGCTGAACTTATTTTCGTTCAGCGACTTGTTTTGTACTTGGGGTATTTTACATACAAATTCTATACAAGGGACAATTAGGCACTGAATTGGCCCAACACCTCTTACGTTAAAAAACGACTCAAAATATGGGAACATGTCTTGACAACTAATGTGTTTGTAAAAATGGGTAGCAAAGGTACTCTTTCTATTATTTTCGGATGAATGCTCTATTGCATTGACATCAACACCCCTTTCAACTTTGCTTACCTCATGGAAAATAGAATGGCGGGATTGAGGAAAAATGATAGATGGCTCCCTTATGCTCAATTGTTGACACGACTATTTGAGGTTGGCAAGAATGAACACCCAAATCAAAATCATTTTCCGGAATGTAATAACGTAGATCCAATATTCACCAATATCAACGCCTCCAATTTGGAGCTAACTGACGTCGAGTATGCCATGCTGAAGCATGGTGCATCATCGTCATGGGGACCATAAATGGATCCCGAAGAACGAATTGAATCCGAAATTAATGCTTGGTTTGATGGAGATGTTGGATCGGTTCCGAAGATGAAATTAGCCTGGATGAAAAGGTTGAGGAGAGAACTTTAAACAACTTGAGCTTTGGAGAAAAGATGGCTTACAAGACTTACTTGATGGGGAAGCGTCAACATAGAGAGAGAGAAGAACGAAGATGGAGGTGATGAAGAACTTCGTGAAGAATTGGGCAACCTCAATGTCTTGCAAAGACATTCAAAAAACTTTGTCAATTTGTGCTTAGTTTAAAACTTGTTGATCTCTATAATAACTTGGCATGTGTTTGCTTGAGAACTTATTTTAACTTTGATCATTGTATTGTAAATGTTAGACTATATGCTAAGCTATGCATAACTCGTGTGGTTTCATTTATATTTTTTTGCATGTAGATATGCTTGTATGATAAGAGTTTACTAATCCATGTTTGCAAGTATCCAAATGGTAAGCTAGCCCAAATTGGACTTAAACATGTGTATATTGCTTGGCGTGTTGTGTTTGTTTGTTTCTTGTTATAGACAAGAACACCTTGAATGTAATGCTCTTGACCCTTGGATCCCCGCCTTGGAACAAGGGGGAGCACGTTTGAAAATATCTACTTCTACCTCTACAAAATATCTACCTTCAAATGCAAGATCAAGATCCCGCCTTTTTGATTTGACAAAAGGGGGAGAAGGCAAGCAAAGAGCTAGAGCTTACGGGAGAAGAAAAGCTACTAAAGCTCATAGGTGAAGACAATGTTCAAGCTTCACCAAATTACAAGGCCAAGATCAAGACGCAAGCTACATCAACGGCGATCTTCATATTTGCTATGTTTGTAATTTTATTTGCTTTCGGAAATTTATTTGTCATCATAAAATAGGGGGACATTGTTGGTGCAACATTGACTAAGATCTCATTTATATTTTGATGATGATAAATAAACGTTTGCAACACTTAAAATCACAAACGATAGCCAAAATTCATAAAACCGGAACATCATTTCTGGCGTGCTGATCACGCGTCAGTACGTGGCCAGTGCGCCACTCTCGAATTTTGTTTTAACGAATTTTGCTCGTCTGCTTTCCTCTTACCCAACACATGTTGATCTATTTTAATAAGGGTATGTATATGATACTTGAGCATTTAGAAACACTCGAAACGAGGTTTGGACTTAGAAGGGAGCAAAAACAAGTCCTCCCGTTTTCAACAAAACGCCAACTCATTTTCTTTATCAAGCGCCTCTAGCCAAAGCCGAAACAACTTTTCTAAACCTAGTAGAATCATACTTTTAACATACCATCAAACAAAAGTATTCATTTGACCCTAATCCGAATTTACGTTGTCTTTAATAACGTAACGAGTTTTACTCCCTTATTGGTCAAACTAAGTCAAAGGCCGCTTTGCGTAAATGCATTCTTTCCCTTTACGGGATGTGCTTTACTTGAGATGCAAAGCACTTAGCTTGTTTGAATCAAGATGATTAGTGATCATGTCCATTGTTGATAATCATGGATTAAGTCTAAATGACTATTTGAGTTTGTGTTATTTGGAAGTTGATTATACTTTCAATTTCATCACTTTACACACTTAAATGTTTTACAAACTCCCACATTACTCTACATTTCTCACACATCACTTACACTTCACTCTCCACTAAAACATTCCTTAATCATTTTAAATCCCTATTTCCTAACAAATGATTACACACACTCTCCTACACAATCTAAACATTCCTTCCCATTTCCCAAATACATTCCTTAATCATTATTATCCAATTCCTTTCTCCCTTAATGACAATATGATTCACGCATAATCAAACCTTTGATTATCTTCATCTTCCTCACAACCTTCAACCTTAAACCTTCACCACACAAACCTTCCCCAAGCCTAAACCACATGTGACAACTCGCATTCCCTTACACAATGTACTCCCTTGTACTTGTTGTTCCCCATATTCCCCACATAGGCTCCTATGTATCACATCATAACATTCTCACCCACACATTCTCCTCACTCACATACATTCCCTTTTGAATTTCAAACAACACACACATGCACACTTAAATCCTTCCTTTATATACTTCCTACTCACGCTCACACACACTATGACATTTGAAATTCAAATCACACACACACTCTCACACATTTCACCAAAATTCTCCTACACACTTCTACCATTTCCTTTCATTTAAAGTTTGAATTTTAAATTTGAAATGTTAGGCTCCCTTACATCACATCACCATCACTTCATTCCAACTCATATCCAACTCACCTCCTTATCTCAACATTCAAATTTTAAATTTGAATTTGAAAACTAAGGCTCATTTCTATCACATCACCTTCACATCATGCCAAATCACAAATAACTCACTTCTTACAATTTGAATTTGAAATTCAAATTTTCCCCTCACAACATCCACCCTTTCACACCAAGCAAAACATATTCTTTTGGCATATTCTTTGTCTATTAACCGTGCCAACTCTCTCAATCAACCATGGTTAGTTTCTAACCCATCCAAGTACATGTGAGAAATACCCACTATACCCTTTGTCCAATGCTTCTATCTTTCTCTTTGAAATTAGACAAACATCCCCAAATCATATTTTAAACACTTCACAAACATTTTTATCAAATGGCTATTTGATTTGGTTGATCTTTAGTGTAAGAAAAATAGGAAGGTCAAAGCGTGAAGTACAATTGGAGGGTTTAACAAGAACGGGTACTTAAAATGCCAAAAACCCAAAAACCGAATCTGGATTTTGCCACGTTGGTCACGCCCTGACGCATGGCCAGCTTGCCACTCTCCCATTGGTTTTTACCACCTTGGGTTTTTGGCCTAGAAATACCCCTCCTTGGCTCTTGTATTCCTAATCTCTTGCCATTCTTTCTTTCCTCTCTTTTCTCTTATCATCTCCTCTAAGTCTAACATCAAAGTGTTCTAATTTTCTCATTCTATTATTCTATTGAATAGAACACATCTCCGCAAGAGAGACACATAAGTACTTAATCCACACTTGTGTTATTAGTTGAGGGTCTTCTAACTACACCCTTTTTACTAGAATCGAGTCACTAGGTTAGGTTAGGACTTGATTTGAAACAAACAACATTTATTCAGTTTGGTTGTAAGGGAAGTCTTGTATCTTATTGATCAAGCCTAGATCATTGGGTGATCTAGTGGGGTTTTGGTATACTTTAAAGGGGAAGTTCTTAGTGGTCCTAGTAACCTTAGTGGTCATAGGAGTAAGTAGAATCACGGGTTCTTAGGGGTGGATTCCGAGGGCGGAATACCGTTGGGAGTAGCTCTTCTTAGAGAGCGCCGATCTTGGTGCATATCGGTGGAGCAAAGTTGTAATAGGTTTGTAGTCCACCATAAGGATTATACTAGTGAATAGTATAGGTTTTGTGGATTCGCAACTGGACGTACGGATGGTATAAACCCCCCAATCCCGAACCAGTATAGATCGTGATGTCTATCTCTCTCTATCTCTACCTTGGTTGTGTGGTTGAATTTGACTCTCATCACTTGGGTTCTCTAAGACTTGAAGCTTCATAAACTTCGAAGAAGTCGAGAAGACCGTATTCACCCCCTCTATGGTTCTACAAAAACCTGTGTATCAGAAAACAATTCTTTCTAAACTTAAAAACTTAAAAAATTATAAAGTTTAATTATTAATATACCACCGATTAAAAATAGCAATAAAATCTATTATTAAATTAATTGTTTAAATTTGAGCAAATGACACAAAAAGGTGTCCAAATTATGGGTCATTTCCATATAAAGTATCTCACTTATTTTTTTTTTTGCATAAAAAAGGTAGTCAACTTATTTTTCGTTTTATCAATTTAGGTATTTTCGTTAAATATTTGACGATCATTCTGTTAAGTTTTACATTTCAAGTCCACCGTCATCGCTAACAATACCAATCAATGTCGCTACCCCCAATCCTGCCTACCACCACCACCACCGTCGCCACCACCAACCTCCCCCGCTCACCAATACCATTACCAACCACCATTGCTAACACAACCTCAACCATCATCGCTTTACCCCCAAAGACACCCACCATCGCCACCTAGCAATGTTTTCACCACCAATATCACCCCAGACCAACACGATCGTCATTACCAACCTAACCCACTACCGCCGCCCGCCATCCCCACCATACCCTAACCACCACTATCGTCGGTGGTAGGTTGGTGGTGGTGATGGGTGGGGTTTGTGGTGGAGGCGGTGCTTAGTAGTAGTGGTGGTGGGCATGGTTAGAAACTTACCAGATAATCGTTGAATATTTAACAAAAATGCCTAAATCGACCAAAAAAGGTAAGTTGGTTGCCTCTTTATGCCTAAAGAAAGTGTTTTGTGCCTTTTCTATTTAAATATTGTTTAATCCTCAAACTTTTATTATTTTTCATTTCTAACCCATAGACTTTTTTCTCGCAGTGAATAAAAATTAAACCCGTAAATTTGCATCAATTATCATACCAGAATCACAAGTTCACAAGTATAATTATAGATGGTTATACATAGCGTGTCGCGTGGGTATTAAAACACTTTATACCAAAGCACATGGGTTGTGCCAGTCCAATGTGGCACACCACATGACACCAACTAGCGCCGCCAGTCGTGCGCCATGGTACCGCCACCCCTTCGGCGCCACTTTGATTGTGAGTACACTGGCTCACACCAGTTTGTTATCTCCCCCATTTTTCAAACATAATGCCGTTTAATAACGGTTAAGTTTTTTTAAATAAATTTTTTACACTATATAAATAATACCACGTTTCAACTAAAACTTTCACACTTCTCTACTAAAAACACATTCTTTATACCAAAAATGACTTGTTCTCTCCTTCATACCGTCAAAGAAATCAAAACGTATGTTCGATAAATAATGTGACGAAGACGATGCGGCTCGTCAGGAAGCTATTATCGGCGTAATCAGGCTGTTTGAGCAAGCAAGGGTGGCAAAAGAAGATTTGAGGAAACAATATGCGGAATGCAAAGATATTTTGCCTGAAAGACGTGCTTTGATTGACAACTTTTTGGACGATGAAGGCTGGAAAGATTACGATGTTAAGGATAAGTTGTTGAAATGTGTGTTAGAAATAAAAGATAATATCAATCACAAAATCTGTTCGATGCACAAAGAAAATAAATAGGACGATTTGTGGTTTTCTTTTTGTGTAATGTTTTTAGGTTCTGTATCAGTCTTAAAATTTCGTATGTTTTTTTTAAACCCGTATTGTAATTAAAATATTTATTTGAATGAATAAAATGTAGTTTATTTGAGAAAATAAAAAATAAAATAAAAGAAGTTAAAACTGACATGCCATGAAAAAGAGAGTTATTTGATGTGTGAGTGAGTTATGTGCCAATCTGATGTGACGCTAGCTGACACTACCATGGTACATTTTGTAAAGTACTGAGGGGGTCTTTGTTTCGGCTTATGAAACATAAGCCCATTTGGGCTTATATTTCATAAGCCTTAATTTTTCGGCTTATTTTGAGACTTGTGGGCTTATATAAGTTTATTATGATATGATAAACTTATATAAGCCCCATAAGTCTCAAAATAAGCCAGAAAATTGGAGATTATGAAATATAAGCCCAAATCAAATTTGATTTCGGCTTATATTTCATAAGCCCCAAATTTCTAGCTTATTTTTATATAAGCCCCCAAGTCTCAAAATAAGCCTAAAAATAGGGGCTTATCCGAAACAAACACCCCCTGAAATAACATTTGATTGACAAGTATTTACATGATACTCCCTCCGCCCCAAAATTATTGTCCCCGACAAAAAACACACAATTTAAGAAAAGTGCATTTATTACAACTTTCTCTTTCTTACCTTTTTAACAGAATGACAGTTTTACCCTTAGCTAATTAATTAAAGTCTTCTTTAAAGTTTGAGTAAATTGCATAAATCGTCCTTAAAGTTTGGCCAAATTGCATGTTTCGTTCCAAACGTTACGAAAGTGCAATGATCGTCCCTGTGGGAAACCTTTGGTGCAAGTATCGTCCCTGCAGGGACGATACTTGCACCAAAGGTTTGCCCAAAGGTTTCCCCACAGGGACGATACTTGCACCAAAGGTTTCCCACAGGGACGATCCTTGCACTTTCGTAACGTTTGAGACGAAACATGCAATTTGGCCAAACTTTAAGGACGATTTATGCAATTTACTCTTAAAGTTTGTAATTATAATTTCAAGTAAGGGTAATATGGTAAACTTGATCAAACTTTTTTATCTATTTTTAGTAGTGAACAATTAAATTGAGATATCCTAAAAAGGAAACGTGAACTATAATTTTTAGACTGTGAGAGAGTAATTACTAGTGGAATATTTTATTAACTAGTCATTAAAAGTTGATCACTCAAAAGGAGTGGGTTGGGCATATTCCGGCAATAAACCAAAAAGAAAAAAGAATGTGGGAATCAATATTTCTGACGGTGGCAGCAACCGCTGGAAATAACATCGGAAAAGTTCTTCAGAAAAAAGGGACTGTCATTCTTCCTCCTCTTTCTCTTAAACTCAAGGTCATCATCATTTATACTTCTTGTATCTCATAATTTATGATATGGGTTTTTCTTTATTTGTGTTTTAGATTTGTAAAGTATCTTAATTTGTTGAATAATGTGCAATGTTCCTACTTTCTTGATTCAGATCTGATGTTTTGCTTTAAGGGTTTTCTGGGAAATAGTCTTTGGATTTGTCATGCAAATCAGTTTTATTACACAGGGTTTTTAGTTTGATATAATGGCGATTAACCGCCTTTGCATATTTTGGGCTGAAATAAGCAGATTTTTGCTTTAAGTGCTTATCTGAGATAAATTTTAGTTATATGCAAATAATATCTTCTTCTTGTGTTTTTTTTTTTAACATTTGTTTAGAGCATAATCAAATCTAGGAGCCATTTTTTTGATTATTTGAAAAATGCTTTATGACATAATGAACTTAAGCCGAAAAGTTTCAAAATAATTAAATAAGCGACACAAAGTGAGATTGTGAAAGATAAGCCCAAACCCAAATAAGCCAGAAGCCAGCTATATAAGCCGAAACAAACACCCCCTTAATATATCCAAACATTCTAAGCTGCTTATATGTTTACAAATAAGTAGGCAAGCAGATAAGAAGATGAAATAAGCAATCCTAATGAGATATTTGTTTGTTAATTCAGATCTGATGTTATGCTTAGAGTGTTTTTAGGTTCAGGAAACAGTGTTTGGATCTGGTATCGTGTGATAGAAAAGTGCAATAAGACCGACCAAGAATTGTTGGTCAGTAACTGCTAACTAGATGATTTTATATAAAGGGTGTTTTGGATTGCTTTTTAGAAGCTTTTATTTGATTATTATTGCGTTTGCATAGGGCAGATAGTTAGAAAATAGTGTTTGAAAAACCATTAGATAAAAGTTATTACTTTTGGTTTCTTCGGAGACAATGCGGTTTTGAAAAAGTTGGTTGGATCCTGCTTTTTGAGAACGCAGTTTGTATAATTGCATAATATGTTTTGAAATCAATGCAAAACAACCCATTTTGTTTTCATCTTGAAAATGCTGTTTTGAAATCACATAATCTGTTTTGAAAACTGAATGCCAAACACCCATAATGTTTAGGTTAAATATAAGGGTAAATAAGTAATTTCAGCTTCATGCCATAGAAGCACTTTGAAATAAGCAGGTTCATGGAGCTTATTGAAACTCCTTATTTTATCCCAATAAATCAAGGTTGTAAAAATCGCTCGGCGGTTCAAGCGATAAATCGGTCTTGGCGGCGATTTATGGGTTTCTCGGCGGAGACCCTAAATTATAAAGGAATTAATTTTACAAAAATAAATATTAGCAATATTCTAACAAAATAAGTCAATAACCACAAAAACTTGTTTACAGCTTTCAAGTATAAAAGACCCGATCCCTCTTTTTCCAGTAAGAATTTTGAATGGGCAGTCCCAAAAATTAGACCCGATCCTAATATAAAACCCTAAAAAATACCCTTTTTTTAAGTCAAACAAATAGTTTGACCGATATTGACCGATATGGACCGATATTGGCCGATATGGACCGATATTGGCCGATATTGACCGATATTGACCAAAACCGATATTTATGACCGATTAGTGAAATATCGTATCGGTGGACCGCCGATAACCAATATATCACCGATATATCGGCCGCCAAGACCGATATATACAACACTGCAATAAATAAGCAGCAACAACCAGTGGTGGAACTTGAATATTTTTACTAGGAGGGCCAAACCATAGTTTATGTATAAATTTAAAGGTTTATAACATAAAATGCGCATTAATATAAGGGTACATAGTGTAAACATGTATAACTCCAGGGTGGCCATAGCCCTTCCTAGTCTTAACATAGCTCCGCCATTGGCAACAAGAATACCCAATCCCGACGAAGCAGGGGATGGAGGAGGTAGGATGTAGACAATGACAATCACACTCTGTCTCTTACCCGACCGAGGATAAGGGGCTACATCCAGAAAGACCTCCTCTGGCAAGAGTGTGAATACGTATATATCTGATCTAATAATTAAACCTTGAAGAGACGTGCATTTGATTGCATATAAAATAAGCAAATACGCTGAAGAGTGTAAATAAGCAGATATGCATATAAAATAAGCAGTCCCAAACACCCTCTTAGCGGGTTTCTAGTTGAAGTTAGATAAAGTTGAAAATTATTGCAATTGCTTATGTGTTTAATTTTCTTTTTCTAAATATGCAGTTTAGAATAAACAACTTCAAATTGCTAATTCAGAAAAGCTTATTTCACTCGTAAATAATCAGTTAAACAGTCATAGATAGCAATCCCAAACACTCCGAAAGCTGCTTATCTGCTGTTTCATAATGCAATAAACAGTTTTAATAAGCAATGCCAAACACCCACGAATTTGTGAACCTGTTTAAGGGTTCGAGAAATGACTAGCTTTTCCTAATAAACCACTTCATTTGGTAGGAAAGAGTCTGGTTTTGATTTATTAGTGACGAATAACTGAGTTTTTGGCTTGAAATGCATATGCAAAGTATTTGGTTTTTGCTGAGAAGATATTATTTTATAGATCCAAGGTATACCCTCTGCGATAGTAGTAGATATTCTAGTTAAAAGAACTAAGAATGACCAAATCTTTTAGCTTGAAAAGTACTCCCAAACTATCATGTGAGCTCTTAAATTACAACGCTGGAGGTTCATCGTGATGTTTGTTCATAGGACGTCATGAGCTCTTAAATATGTGGTGGATGATGGTAATACTACTAATTATGGTATTAAAATGTACGTGATGACTTAGCTATGTCTCTTCAGCATGCAATCTGTTATAACAGCATAGTTGATAGTATACCGAAAGGAAACCTCTAATTATTCTTAAGAAAGAGGATAATGAGCAGAGATGATCGTTTGCAAGATCTTAGCATCCTTCTATGTTCAACATGTCCGTTAATGACATAATACAAGACAACATGACTTGGGATGAAGTTACATAATTCCCAGAATGTACATCTGGGATTGCCAATAATGTTGGGGACTAATCTAGAGATGTCGAGTTTGGACTTTGGATCAGACATCCGCGTATCACTTAGTAAATTAGGGGAACTATGGCAATGCACGGGTGACAAAATTTCGCCCTTTGATGTGGATTTCGGGACTTTGACAGTTGGCCACCAAGGGTATCCTTGGGTGTATGAGTTCCCCACCAACCTAGAGGTTGTGGGTTCAAGCCTTGCTGGAGGCATGTGTGAAATATATTGTGAGATATGTGATATAGGTTGTGAAAAAAATTGCCGTTCTAAAAAAAATAAAATAAGGATTCTTAAGACAGTTTAGCAAGCTTCCTTTTGAATTTAATGGTCATCCTAGTGAATGAAGAATGTTCCAAACTATATGATGAACCATTATCATCACTAATTCACTATGCTAGCTGTATTGTGATAGTATCTACTAAACATATGTAAAATGCTTTGATTTAATATGCTTTCTGAAGATAAAACCTTGTTGTCAGTTGTAACACCTGCATAACCAAATAGAACTCCGTATACAATATTTTGATTGAAGTATGTGTGTGCATCTAGCTGCAAACTTCTATGGCAATGACTTGCTGCATCAGGATAATTGGTTTGAGGGTTTGTAAATATTGTTGCGTGCTCTATTTTGTAGGTGGTAAGAGCATATGCTTCTAATAAGCCATGGCTGATTGGCTTTCTTATGGATATCTTTGGGGCAGTTCTGATGTTACGAGCATTATCTCTAGCTCCTGTAAGTGTTTTGCGTCAAGTTCCTCTGTGTCTGCGCTGTGAAGTTATCTTTGATCCTAGGGGTTTTTGGATGTGCAATCTGAAACGATTTTTCTGATTTATCCCACTTGAAATCGCTATAATAAGGTTTCACCAGCTGCATAACTGATTATTTCAGCAAAAGCTTAGACTACTTATTTACTCATCTTTTTTTAAATACTGTTTTTGTACACTAGTTGCTTTTTTCCAAAATATATTGAATCCCTCAAACAGCTTTGTCCATTATCACTAGTCTTATAGGAGAAGCACATACTAACATAATCTCCTGCCACACCCTCTATTACAGTTGATCTTTGATTATGATTATTCAAGATCACATAATTTGTTTCAAAACGCACATCAAAACACCCCCTTTCTCATGCATATATATCTAGAATAATAAATGATAAAAATTGACTCTTATATTCATTTATCAGCTTGTTAGAATTTTTTTCAAGTTTCTGAATTTGCAAGATGCATCAGTACATCTGACCATTTGATTTCTATATATGCTCTAGGTTTCTGTGATTCAACCAGTTTCCGGCTGTGGTCTTGCTATTCTATCCATATTTTCTCATTTCTACCTGAAGGAAGTCATGAATATTGTTGATTGGTTGGGTATAACCTTGGCTGGCCTTGGCACCATAGGTAATGTGAGTTCCTAAGTTGTCTTCTAACAAAACGATTTTCCATATGTGATCATGTGATATAATCTTTTGAAAACTTTTGGTATGTGCAGGGTAAGTTATATAACACATAATAGACTAGTAACAAAATATTATTAGTTGGTCATGTTTAAACTCTTCAAGAACTCTAATTTGATCCATGTTTATGACTTGCCAGTGCAAAGATATGAATGCCATGTTTTTCATCACAATATGTCCAGGAGATGTTACATTGGATTAAACTTGAATTGATATGATTCTTGAATATGCAGGAGTTGGCGCAGGAGGAGAAGAGCAAAAGGCTTCATCAATCTCTATCTTACACTTACCCTGGTTGGCTTGTGGTGTTGCATTTTTGTTTGTAGGTATCTTATTCTCTGCACTATCTGATGCTTGTTAACATACCATGTTTTTGCGTAGTTAATTGTTTGGTATAGTATGTTATGAAAGTTATATTAGCAACAGTGTCATAGTGATGCTAAGTACTTAAATGTTAATATTAGTGCTTGTTTGTTTCTTGTATATTCTTGAAATGTTCTTGATTCTTTGTATGTAGACTGTTAATGTTGATAGCTATTGTGTAATATTTGCATCATGCTTGTGTGTAAACTATAGACTATAGTGCACAATCAAATAATATATGTTTTTTGAATGACACAATTAAATAATACTCCCTCTGTCCCAATTTATTTGTCCCTGTTTGACTTTGTGGGTCTTTCCTTATCAACTTTGACCTTAAATAATTTTTTTTGTGTTATATAAGACTTGATGAAAATTATACCAATGGAATATACATTTAAAACTCAATCCATTCATATATTTTGCATCATATACTAAATAACACAAACAAAATTATTTAAGGTCAAAGTTGATAAAGAAAGACCCAAAAAATCAAACAGGGACAAGTAAATTGGGACGGAGGGAGTAATAGCTAGGGAATCTGATGCATCATTCAGTCTTTGTTTTCAACGACATAATTATGATAGTAGTTTCAGTCTTTAAATAGTTTGTAACCGGTCCATCTTTGTAAATAGTTTCTTCTTTGGGGTTATAATATATAATCGTAGGTCTTTTTGTCTAGGTACTCCTTAATGGATGGCTTCGTATTTACAGACGTCAACGAAGAGAGCAAGAGCTGGTAAACATAGATTTCAAGCATGATTAATATTTCCATAAGGTTGTCTATCTGTCTATAATGATACTTATTTATTTTGCGATTTTTTACAGATGCAATCTGAAGTTGTGGAGGAGATCATATATGGCTTGGAATCTGGCATTTTGTTCGGGTATTTGTTTCTTCTCGCCTACACATTCTTCCCATTTTAATGTTATTTGTTTTTTATATATTAATGTAGAAGGATGTAAGCATCTGAATACATCTTGGGTGAGTTTTGACTTGTTTCATTTCTAGCCAAGGTTGTAAGTTTGACTAGTTGGGTGAGTTTTAACTTGTTTCATTTCTAGCCAAGGTTGTAAGTTTGACTAGTTGGGTGAGTTTTGACTTGTTTCATTTCTAGCCAAGGTTGTAAGTTTGACTAGTTGGGATGTAAAAAAGGCGTAAACCGAAATCAACACATATTTAAGTAGAAGGGTTGAAACTGCCACCTGTACTTGAAGGCATGGTGGGCTGTCTTTACAATGTCTCTTATTGGAGTGAAGTTTCTGCGAGTATTTACATTTTTTCTAACCTCTAAATCCTGCAATCTGAGTACCTTTGGAATCAAGATATCATAGCCCATTATAATTAAGGTCTCTTATTAGTCTATTAACACAGTTTCTGAAAAAAAAAAAATTGAACCGAAAACAGCTGATTAGCTAAATATAATTTGATAATCCCCTCAAAACTTTCTAACAGAGTAATGGACCCATATTGACTTTTTATTGATTGCCATTGAATTGCCGCTAATGCTTTGCTTAGAAATTGGTTACCTGCTGTGCAAGCTAAATAGAAATTTGACCTTAGTTTGGTTAACTTCTTCACTATATTCAGATGTGGAAATTTCTTCTTATATATATGCTTATAAAGCTCTAAAACAGTTGTAGCACACATACTCATACATTATTTACCTATAGATACATATATCTTATCTACGAATGCCAATTATAATGAAAAGTGTATCTCTCAACTGCAGGATTGCATCTGTAATTTCAAAGATGGGATTTGTATTCTTGGAGCAGGGATTCTCGGCATTGCTGGTTCCTGTTTGCATCTCAATTAGTATATGCTGTAGTGCTACAGGCTTTGTTTACCAGGTCTGCTAAATTAATGAACCATTTGAATAGATATTGCAATACACCATCAAACCTAATTTGAAAAATATGTTATTATATGCGAATAAGCAGACCCGTGGGTTGAAGCATGGCAGAGCGGTTGTGGTGTCAACATGTGCCGCTGTGGCTTCAATTGTGACAGGCGTACTTGCTGGTATGCTTGCTCTTGGAGAGCGATTGCCTGAGAGTCCAACATCTCGTTCCTGGCTTTTGCTTGGATGGTAATATATCATTTTAATTCCTGTTCTTTATTTGTTGCTCTACAATAATTAGAGGTACATGGGTCTATTTGGATATATCTTACAAATGGGTGAAATGTGTAAAAAATTACAAATTTTGCTACGAAATGGTTAAATAGGTTAAAGTTGGAAAAGTTAACCCACCCAAAGTGTATAGAGTGCATCTACACTCGTAAAATGTTTTATTTAACAACTAGTTCATTGCATAAAAAGGATAAGAAACTTTATGCAATTAGTATTTCAGGTTACCAACTTTGTCTGTTAATCTCATGCTTTCTAAAAGTTTCGATTGTCGTTAAAAAAAAAATCTCGATTGAAGGCAATATTCGACTTTGACAGCATGTTTCCACTTTCCAGTATCTCAAAAACATGAATAAAAAATAAAGCAGCAGCAGGCAGTCAACTCTTATATTCATTGTGGTGTCTGACTGCAGGATGCTTATAGTTAGTGGCGTGATCCTATTGGTAACTTCCACGCGGCTTGTTCGTTGTCTTCCACGAAAGTGGCGACCGTTAGAGAGGAGGCAAGCTAGCTCTCTTAGAAATCGGGAGCCAAGCTCAAACCCAAGTACCATCATCCAAACAGCAACATTGCATCATTTGGTGACATCTCCTTCTAAAGCCAAAGCTTCAATGAATTAAAGAAAAGGTAAAGGAGCTGGAATGTCCGATATTGAGGTAGGTCATAAATAGAATTTATACATATTTGAGTCGATTAGAGCTTGATGTTCCATATGTATACAAACTGAAGCTTTTCCTGGATCGAATTTGTTAGTCTATGAGGTGCAAAGATGTTATGACAAAATGGTGCGGTAATCTGTTGAACTGAACCAAATTTATACATTGGTTGCAATTCAAATTTGACTTTATGTGCTAGATAGAATTTTGAATATGGTTGATCATTTTCTAATAACTTTTCTGAAGTATAATGTTAGTTTGCCTATATATAGAAAAATACAGTAACATTTTTAGCAGATACTTTTGCTCCAGGCCTCTCCTTTATGTTCTACTCATTCCATAATTCCAGCAACCTCTTTCGCATAAAACAGCATTTCACATGGATCAAGTTGACAAATTTTGACATTCATGCTCAAAATGATTACTTTCTTGTTCCCAAAAAACCGAGTTTCATGTTGTCATCGATATTCTTCAAGAAATCTTTAAGCAATGGTGAGAAACTTTCCAACACGTAAAAGTTCACACAATCCATTGCTTTCCTTCACATTCACGGTTGCTTTTGTTGCAGCCGTAGTGGCAATCATTTCGTCCCTTTGTGGATTCACGAAAAAGAAACAAAGAACATCTCCTTCAACGACTCAAGAGCCATTAATAGATGAAGAAACACAAACGTTGGACGTGAGAATTGCAGAAAAAACAGACAACAGCCATGCATCGTTAGAATTACCATCACCACGAGAAACAATAGCAGAACCACTTCCACCACCACCTGCCATGGGGAAACTAAGGGCAGTGTCTTATCATGTCCGGTCAAGCTCAAATGTGTCAGAAAAGGCAAGATTATCGTCGAGTATGAGCATGAGATCTTTCAAAGGGTACAAAAAGACATCTAAAAGAGAACAAAAACATGAGAAGAATAAGTTGAGTCATGAGGAATCGATTTGGAAGAAAACCATCATTTTAGGAGAGAAATGTAGAGTACCTGATGATGAGGAGGAAGCCATTCTTTATGACGAAAAGGGAACGAGGATCCCTACCTTTCGGCGCAAGCAAACAACGGGGTTACAAATATCTCGACATGATTCAACCTTTGAATCACATGATATCTCAAAAGAGAATGTGTAGTAAAATCGACAAGGTGAAAATCTTAGGTTCATAGGGTAATTCAAAATAAAAGAGAGAAAATGAGAGTGAAACACCAATGCTATACATACATGTCATTTTGTGAAATTTTTACGCTCATGCTAATTTTCACTTATACCTTCTTAGCGCAAGCCATATTAACTCTTCCGATGTCTAGAAGTAAGAAAATTTGAATGTAAAAAAGTAGTTAGAGAAAAGATTACAAAAGCTTCATAAGCCAAGAGTTCCAACATAAGACATTACGACCTTTACTTTTAAGCTAAGAAAAGAAAAAAGTACGAATAGAATCGAAAAATGTCACTTTTCCTCAACGAGTGAGAGAAAAAAGTAACACTATTGCGATATCGCCATATATAAACACCGTAACAAAGCCACAAAAATGACGTGCACCCGATCTTTATCACCCCCAGAAGCTCTTCACTCTTCGAACCATTGCGATCAGGCGAACCAAGAATAAAAGGAAGGCATATTGATATCTAGAGGTGAACAAAAAAACCGGTTTTAAAAACCGGAACCGGTTTGAAACCGGAAAACCGAACCGGTCAACACCGGGTTTGACCAAACCGGTTTCGGTTTGAGGCCAAACCGGCGGTTTGGAACCGGTTTAGGGTTTTCGAGCTTCCACCGGTTTGTATACCGGGTTTTCGAACCGGTTTGAAAAACCGGTTTCCAAAAACCGGTTTCAACCCGAACCGTTTTTTTTTAATTTAGCTTTTTTATTGTGAGAGGTCCCGTGAAGGAGAGTTTTCGATAGAGATGCGGTCAACGAGCTAAACTTCGGCAAGAAATTTATTTTTCGGCAACAAATTCATTTTGCGGCAACAAATTTCTGTGGCGGATTTGGCTGAAATTCGCATGGTCACTCAGAAACGACCCAACGGGCAAGGCTCACGACCCATATTTTGATCTCCCTTTTCTTCGATCCGGAATTCCCAACAAATCCTTGACTCCTCGAATACAATGGGATTTCACACCTGGCGAATCTTTCACTAGAACTCGGCTAGGTGCTTGCCGGCGAAGGGAACTGCGAAAGGTGTTATGCTTTCCTGGTTCTATTGGGTTAGTGTTAAGTAGGTGATTTAGCCCTCTATCGAGAGGGAAGAGGGAAGCATGGCGAGACGATCGTAACTTCTGAGCTCAAAGATGGAAAGCAGATTCTTTTTTTTTCAGGTTTTGCATAGCTGAGGAAATGCGCTATGCTATAATATCGCCCAAAGAGCTTCGGCCTTAGCTTTTGCAAAGCTTCTTTTCCCTTTCTTGAGCTGTGTCACTTTTTGGCCTTTCGGGGTCGTTTCGGGCCTCAAAAGAGCGATTTTCTATTTTATAAGTACGTTTTTGGGTAAAAGGAAGTATACATCATTTCTTCCCATGTCCTCATACTCTTTTTGACGAATCTTGTACTGTACCAATGCTTATCTCTATCTTGTACCCATGCTTATCTTTATGGCAGTTTTTTTGGATCTTGTCCTCCCACATGCTTATCTTCACATGCTTATCTTTATGGCATTTTTTTGATCTTGTCCCCCCACATGCTTATCTTCACATGCTTATCTTTATGGCATTTTTTTTGGATCTTGTCCACCCACATACTTATCTTCACAGTCTTTGTGCTATTTTATTTCATTATAAATAGAGAGGTTGTGTTTCAATGTTAATCACAACTCAAAAATCACAATCCTAAGCAAAACCAAATTTCTTTCAATGGCAAGTAAATCCGCATCCGCCTCAGCTACCACGTGTGTTGGTTTAACAAGTGCACCGACCAATTTGTTGAAAATCATATCACCTATCGGAAACCCTCAGATTTGGAAAGACTTCAACATTTGCATAATGACCGACAACTCGCAAAAAGCTCAATGCAAGCATTGCTTTCATTTCTTATCGGTCGGTTCCAACACGACGTTGAGGAATCATATAGAGCATCCGCATTGTGAAGCAAAGAAGGCACAGAAGAACCAGAATTCGGAAGCGGGGCAAACGTCTATGGCTCGAGATGAAGTGTTTTTCATGTACGATCCGAATTATCTTCGTGAACAATTCGCTGGGTTTGGTGATTCAACAGAGCGTTACCGTTCACCACTTTGACCACGACGGCAAACAACGAAGGGTGTTCCAGAAACACTATGCAACCAAGATACACTCATGTAAGTCCGCTTGCTACTCTCAAACGTGATGTCATTGAAAAAAATGGGTTGGCAGCCGTTCCTTCACTCTACCTAGCCTCGCCTACCTAAACACGAAAATAAATTCGATAAGTTTTGGTACATAAATTGCTTCGTGTAAACCTAACAACGGATGTATGGTCCGCTCCTCATTGGGTGCCCGGTTCTTACATGTGTGTTACCGCACATTGTGTTGTATTTCCTTTCCAATGTATTTCGTTGGGATGTATTAGGGTTTTTAATTAAATAAAAGTTGAATTGAATTCGTTTATAGCGTACAAAACCACGGAAAAAAAAAAAAACACGGTCAAAACCGGTTATGGTGGTTAACCGAGTTCCAAACCGGTGGACCGGTTCGGGAGACCACAAACAGCGCCCAATCCGGTTCAAACCGAACATGTTTTTTCCCCAAACCCGGTTTCGACTGTTGTTGACCGAAACAGTTTTCCTGTTTGACTGAACCGAACCGAAACTGGTATTTAACCTGTTTGTGACTATCCATCTTCTAACAAGACGTCAAACATTCGAAGACAAGTCACATCCAAAGAAGACATGATCGACGAATTCCACCACATTGTTACACATCAAGCAAACGATGGATGGAATATCAAGACCCCTCAATGATAAATTGAAAAGCACCAAATAAGAAAAGTCTACTGATTAAATACCAAAATAAATGAAGAAAAAAAGAAATGTATACCAGAAGATGATTGGGGGCTTATTTAGAGGCTGATCTTTGATTCAGAAAAAAAAACCAACAAAATAATACATCGACAGTCGATTCGCGGCAAATGATACAACATTTCGTTTTATAGTGTTATTCCGTCTCGTATGTCCATTTTATAAGATCAATTTTGATGAATTTTGCATACAAAGTGGTTAGGTTTTGCTTTGGGAGTAGTCGGAGTGTTTGTGTGTGTGTGTGTGTAACGGGCGGAGAAATGGAGGAATGTTAATGAGAAATGATGTTAGACCTATGTAATATTAAAAAATAAAATGGGGGAAACTTATTTAAACCGTCGAATTGAATTTAAATGTAAGGTTGAGATGAAAAGCTTTGTTCTTTGAGTAAAACATTTTCAACATAGAACTTTTGTCATATCAATATATGCATGTTTCTGTTGTTTCCCATCCCACTTTCTCAAATTACCTTACGTTTTTTAAATAAAAAATACAACATTATTTAAACACGTTTTCTACATTTTCAACACCCTTTTAGGCTAGACGGTATGGGAAAGAAACTCACTGAGTGAGTTTAAAATTCACGTGTGAGTCCCATCCCATACCCCCAAACTCGCGCGCGACTTCATCAACCAAAGGTTAGTGACTCACCTTCGGTGAGTTACAAAAAGTGGGGTCCTTTTTTTACCGTTACATTTTATAAAAAAAACTTATTTTTCAAAACCCTCATTTTTACTTATAAATACTCACTACTTCACTTATTTTTATACACAACTCTCCCATTTTATACACACTTCTCACATTCTTTACTCAAACAACATATATTTCTTCCTCATTTAAACAAAATGAATTCATATACGTTTACGGGTCTAGATGTAGAAGAAGGAGAAGTTAATAGCCGTAGGGTGACTTTTATTAAACGAGCGATTGCGTTTATTAAGAGTAGACGACAAGCAAATCGACTGACAAGAAACCGCATAACTCGAGATCGTTCTGGTGCTCATGAGCGTTTAGTCGCCGCCTTTTTTAGCGAGGACCCGATGTACGATGCAACTAGATTCCGGAAGACGTTCCGAATGGCTCGCCCCCTTTTCAACCAGATAGTTAATGAGGTAACTAATCATGATGCATTCTTTCGTAATAATATCGATTGTACCGAAAGAGAAGGCATTTTTCGCGTTGCTAAAGTGCTGATTTTCTAGATGAATATATGCAAATAAGTGAGAGAACTTCACGTACGGCTCTTGATCATTTTTTTCAAGCTGTTATGGAAATTTATGGGCCTGAGTATTTGAGGAAACCCACGGTGACTGATATTGAAAAACTTTATCGGCATCACGAAGAAAAGCACGGGTTTTCAGGGATGTTAAGAAGCCTTGATTGTATAGATTGGGAGTGGTTTGGTTGTCCGTATGACGTTAAAGGGCAATATGTTAGACGCGATCATGGTCCGAATCCGTTCATTTTGCTGAAAGCTGTTGCGTCGCAAGACTTATGGATATGGCATGCTTTCTTTGGTGTTGCTGGATCGAACAACGACATGAACGTTTTATATCAATCCCCTTTATTCAATGTCTCAAAACCGGACGAGCACCAGAGATTCCTTTTGTGGCTAACGGCGTAACTTACCCATGGGGATACTATCTTGTTGACGGGATATATCCGAAATTGGCGATACTCGTTAAGACGATTTCAAAACCAGCTGATGATGACCACAAATGAATTTTGTATAAGCTAAAGCAGGAATCGAAAAGGAAAGATGTGGAACGAGCGTTTGGTGTTCTAAAGAAGAAATGGGCCATACTAGCCAATCTCACACGAGCGTTGAAAAAAGAAAGAATTATTAATATGATGTACACAAATTCAAAAAAGTTGCCAGATGGTTCCTGGAGGAAGCACATCATCTGGACGACTTCATACGAACCGATGAACAAGTGCAACAAGTTATGAGATGGATCAGTTCAGCACAAGCGCATCAAAACCTTTGACACGATTTGATCGAACACTTGTCTCGTAATGTTTAGTTTTAGCTTTATTTGTAATATTTTTTAATATTCGAAGTCTATGTAATGTTTTTAATTTATGAATAAAAGTTTTTAATTTAGTTTACATTTTTATTAATTTCGTACGTTTACGTTAATACTTACGTTTTTAGTTTATGAATAAAAGTATTTAAATAAAAAATGGTGACGAAAAGTGAGTTTTAAAGTTGCTATTACAGTTGAAAGGTGAGTTGTAGTGAGTTTTAAAGTTGGAGAAAGAAAGATGATGTGGCGCTGACGTGAAAGGTGAGTTTTAACTCACCATACCATCCAACCTTATCATGAAAATAAACATTTCTTTTGTGACGAATTAAAATAATAATACGAATAATTATTTTGTGACATGAGAATATATAATTATAAGATAAACATGTTAGTATTTAAGAAAACTTTTTTCATCTTACAGTGTTTGATTAGTTATTTTCATTACTAGTTGAGTTAATTGCATAAATGGTCCCTGTGGTCGTCCGATTTTAACGAAAATGGTCTCTCAAACTTTTTTGTAACGAAAATGGTCCCCATGGTTGTGAAACATAACGGGTTTGGTCCCTGTGGTAAGAGGATTCATAACGGTTTTGGTCCCTATGACCCATAACGGATTTGGTCCCTATAGGGACCAAACCCGTTATGTTTCACAACCATGGGAACCATTTTCGTTACAAAAAAGTTTGAGGGACCATTTTCGTTAAATCCGGACGACCACAGGGACCATTTATGCAATTAACTCTTACTAGTTTATGAATCAAGAAATTATTTATTATTTTAACACAAATGCTCGTTCCAAACGCTCGTTTCACATCTTTCCTTGTAGTTTATACAATCCTAAGTGTTAGATAACTTTCCTTGTAGTTTGTAATCAGTTTAGGCGGGATTAATCGGTGATTAATCGGATTGTCATTTTCGGTGAGTTTTGGGTTTTTCGACGAGTTTTGTGTAATTCCGGCAAAATTTTCCTTAAAAGCCAACTTATAATAAATATAAACAACTGCCATAAGTGATTAAAACATGTTTACAACGAGTTTTGGGTAATTCTAGGAAGTTTTCCAGGTTTCCAGCAAGTTTGATCGTCTTTGACCGCCATTAACCATAGTTGACTGATTGTTTGACCGATGGGATTCTTGTGTGAGTGATTAGTAAAGCTATACACTATGCACTTATCAAAGGGGAATTCCTAATATTTGCCGATGAGAGAACAGCAGATATATATAGTGAGTCTGATACAAACATATAATAGGAAAGAAAGAACCTTTATGTTCTAGTCATCAAGGTGCTGAGCGCGATCTACACTCAATAGAATAAAGAAGCAGCAGTCGTGAAATGTTTAGTGGTGGAATAGGAGAAGGAAGAATCTTAAAAATTTAATGGTATTTTATTGTAGAATTGACTGGATTATATTATGAGAGTGAGAGTTTTAGATGCGAGAGTAGAAAATAATACATCTTTTTTAATCTATCTATATATAACAGGTATGTATATCGGGTAAAAGGTGGAAATTACACACACATCTATCCTCAACCCAAAGGTTTATAATTAAATTTGTGAGTTTTATTAGATTTATTGTAAGATCATATAATAGTAAGGGAAAAATATTGATCTTGTGCTGAATAAAAATATCCTACAGTGTTAATAACTATTAACATTATTAAGGTCATTGTACACAGAACAGGAAGTCATGAGTTACCTTTCAAGTGTTCTCAACCCCTAGTGTAATGAGATAAACCATCAACCATTCAGTGAGGCGGCTTTCAGTGAACGAAGTCCCTAAGCCAAAAAAAGAAAGTGATGGTTTCAGTGAGTTGTGGCAATAAGCTCACTAAACCCTATACGATCTCCTTAACATTCAAAGAACCAAAAGACAAGAGACTGAAAAATAGGCGGGATAAGTTTGAATGGATAAGATCAAGTACTTATCCACCTGAAGTCAAACTATCCTGATTAGGGTATAAGAACAAGGTCAGTGTCATCACTGACTTTAAAAAGTGTGCGGTCCCCTTACCTAGATTAGAATGTGTAATAGATACGAATGTACTTGTCTAATCAACTTAGGGACACACATTTATCAGCCATATGTGCCTGACCCTACCTTAGAACTATAAATAGAGAAGTCTTGTAAAGGAGTAGGTTCACGCTTGTGCACTTAATGTTGTATCATTCACAAATAACCTACTCATCCAAAATCAACTAAGTCCCTAAACATAGTTCAGTTGGTTAGCATAGTTGTTAACTTAGCATTATACTTTGGTTTATGCTAAGTTGTTAGTGAGGAGATCATACACACATACATTGTATTCAATTCCCATTGTTCTTCAGCAAACAATAGGGTATAAATCTTAATTTTTTTTACAAAGAATTAAACGTTGAAAAAGTTGTGTGTTCTTTACTTATTGTATTTATCTTTTTAAAACTGTTTTCAATACATTATTTTCAAGTCATGATTTAGTCTATCATAATTTTATAGTTATTGGTGCACTAATTTAAGGAAAACAACACGTGGTATCAGAGCAGAAGGTTTATAAAACATTTAAATACTAAAACTGCTCATTTTTTTTAAAACCTAGGTCCTATTATGGCCGATGTAAGTAATGTACCTGAACTAGTTGATAAGAAAGGAGGTAGCTACTATGCTATTGCTCCTCGACTAGAACGGGGAAAATTTAACTAGTGGAAAAAGCGTATGCTTCGCTACTTGACTAGATCGGAACCCTATTACATATAATGTATTAAGGATGGTCCTTTTCCAACCCAAGACGGCTGAAGGCGCTAATAAACCTGAAGCTCAATGGTCTAGTGATGAGAGAAGGGTGGTCAATCAAGACCAACGCCTCAAAAGCATCATTATATCATGCCTTCCTGGTGATATAATAGAGTATGTTATAAGATGTGAAATCGCTAAAGACACATGAACTGACCTAGTCCATAGCTTTGAGGGACCTTCTGATACCAAGGAAAACATGATAATGGACCTGAAACTTGAGTATAACACTTTCAGACCTAAACCCTCTGAAAGTCTCTTACAGACCTATACCCGGTACAAGACCTTGCTCAATGAGCTTTCTAATGATGGCGTAAAACTATCTAAACACAAAATCAATGTGGGTTTTGTGAACAGTCTCCCTGAGAAGTGGTTTAGCTTCTCTCAGGGACTAAGAAACGCTAATCACACTTAGACTCTTGACCTTGCTGATATTTATGGGAGGTTTTTCTATGAAGACAACCTAATCTCTAGGAGATACCTTGAGAAACTACACCCTCAACCACTCCTATATCAACTGCCTTCTTTTCTAACAATATTGTTCAAGATTTTTAAGAAAATTCTGATGATGAGGTTGATGAGAGAACTATTGAGGAATATCTAAGAGACTTAGATATAGAGTTTCATGAGAGAGCCCTTTTGGCTGAGTCAAAATGTTTTATCAAAAAAAGAAACAATTTTTCTAGTCAAAAAGCAAATAAAAACACTGAGTGTTTTAAATTCGGGAAAAAGTCATTTTGCAAGAGATTGTTTTTCTAAAGGGAAATTCCTAATTTGGACCAAAAATTGTAGTGCTATGCACTTGATACCCCCAAAAACATATTTTTGCCAAAATAGACCAGGGCGACTTGGCGACTGGGCAACTTAACCAGAATCCGCCATGTGTCCATTATTTAAATATTACAGTACAAATCCGGTACGTATTTGTAAGGTATGTGTAAGGTATATGTACCTTTATGTCTATTGGGCAACTTGTACTTTTAGGGCGACTCGTATTTAGGGCAACTGGTTTTTTGGTCATTTTACATTGTACTTTTTTAAAATAATAATATAGTATAGGTTGCTACTTGTACTTATAGGGCAACTTGCACTTTAGGACGACTTAAAGTATCATTTATATTTTTTTTACAAAATACAATATACATTTACCTTTATACAATATATAGCTTTTGTTCTTAAAAAAACACACACAACAACACACAAACATGTTCTTCTTCCCAATTTTTCTTAACCAAACACACACAACAACAGACACAATGCACAATTGTTCTTCATCTGAACAACATAAAATTTAAACCTTTTACAAATCGATAAACAACCCTATTAGTAAAACAAAATTCTTAATCATATTGTAAATTAACATGTCTGATTTGTACGATGTCAAAATCAGTGTCAGGTCAAGTGTTAAGTTGCTTTGAGAAATTAAAGGTCTTTTGTTAATGAATCCAATTTGTGAAAGGTTATTTAGGGATACTGATATTCAGTCTAATGAAAATGATAGCCATATGACGCATTATGTTTTGCAACATCAGGTATTAGTCTCTAGCATTCGATCTGATTGCCCCCCCTTAATTATATTCCATATTGAGGATCATTGGTTAGAGTTTGGTCGTAAAGAATTTTATTAAATTACCGGTTTTCTATTTAGCCAAGTTTCAAAAAAACATAATACAATGAGTGCTTTTATCAATCGACTATTTCCTGAAAAAAACAAATGGTTTCAAGAGAATAAATGGCTTTGATCTTTTGAGAGTTGTTAGAGATAAGAAATCTTGGTTAAATATGTGGGATGAAGATGCGGTTCGGTTGTGTCTATTGATTGTTAGTGAGTTAGTGTTTATGGGTAAAGAGAAAAGAAATTTCTTGACTAAACATATAATGTGGTTGGTGGATGATTTTGATGCTTGGAATGCTTATTTTTTGAGTGAATACATGCAGGAGAAATTTTATCAAAGGACTGTCAATGTGGTTTCTAGACATACCAAACATCATTTGGCTGAGCTGAAGAAAAACCTAAATTTTAATGCCACATACAATCTATACGGGTTTGCTTGGGCATTCAAGGTGAGACAAGTTTATAATGTTATTCTATTTATAATTAAACTAACTTTGGTTTTGTATAATAATGCTTTGTAGCAAATTCTATAAAAATTATACATATTTACAATAGGGTTTTTAGATAGATAGGTTACCAAACTATCAACTTTTGTTCGCCTAAGTTACTAAACTTTTTTTTTGTTCATTT